>CM038466.1:163687-327837 GCA_021464415.1 Lonicera japonica | reverse complement strand
TTATATATTAACATAATAAAAATAATAAATATTTAGTTCCAAATTAATCAATCGCCCACCGGTACCCACCCAGCCGACCCTAGGTCCAAATGGCGACTATTAGAACATCGAAAAAAATATTGCACTAAATTTTAACTGGAAATGGGGAACTTGTTTGGATCATTATCAATCTCAGACCTATGTGGGAATTGGAATGCAGCCAGTCAATAGTAGCTCTGACAGTGGCTTGATCATTTGATTATTGTTTGTTTTTTCTCATAATATTTGTGCTTTGTTTTTTTAGTCTTTTGTTATATCATGAGGGGCTTTGGTGGACTGATGGTTCACCAAGGATGTAATCTATATTGTATCGCTTTGATTAGTTTCTAATAAAAGCATGTAGTTTCTAATAAAAAAAATCGCCCTTGAGGATAAATGGTTATTTTGGCGGAAAGAAATATCACATGCTATCTTTTTTTTTTTATCAGAAACAAAAAGCTTACATTGCTAGATCTCCTCCATGCCCATCTCCTTGTCTTCAAAAGTTCTGGAATTTCTCTCCTTCCATAAACACTACATCACTACCAAACAGCAACACCTTCACAAAATTCTTGATTTCTTCTTTATTCCCCTTCCAACACCATGATATAGACAACAAATTGAACCAGGAACATGGGAGTACTGCAATTAAGTCTAATTCTCTACGAATATTGTTCCACATAAACTGTGCAAACGGGCAATGAACTAATAAATGGTCTATCGACTCACCTTCCATTTTACATAGAATGCACCAAGCGAGGGATATTTGCAGAAATGGATACCTTGATTGCAACATATCATATGTATTTACCTTTCGCCAATCAGATAACCAGGCTAAAACTTTAACTTTCGAGGGAACCCCCCTCTTCCAAATCATATTGAAAGGACTGAAATGCCACTCCTCATTAGAAGAAGTTAACTTCTCAAAGAAAGACTTCGAAGAGAATGCACCAGATTTATCACCCAACCAAAGCCTACAATCTTTCTCTGATCTATTCATTTTCCAAGCACCCACCACCCCCAAAAGATCCATGAAGTCAAATACTTCGTTTTCATTGAAATTCCTCCAAAATGATATATCCCACGTATAAGAGAGATTCTCCGCCCACATCAAATTAGATCCAATAAGAGAATATGGATTAGAGACAATTATGTGTAATCTCGGAAAAAGAGCTGCCAGAGAAGAATCACCCACCCAACAATCTGTCCAGAACCGATTTTTTTCACCATCGCCAGCCTTGTATCAAGTGTAACTCAGAAATTTCTCTATCCCCATAGAAATAGCTTTCCATGGATTACGGAGCGATCCTCTTAACGCCACATTGGAATCCCACCCGTTATTTTGAATGTCGTACTTCTAATGATCAAGTGCCAAAAAGTATTTTGCTCAAGCGGAAATCTCCAAATCCACTTGCCCAAAAAAGCCTCATTTTCTTTAACTATATTACCGATGCCTAAACCACCCATCTTCTTGCTTTTAGTGACCTTATCCCAACTCACCAAATGCATCCCTTTCCCTTTATCAAAACCTTCCCAAAGGAAATTCCTCAACATTTTTTCAATAATTTTAACTACCGCCACGGGAATTTTGAAGAGAGATAAATAATAAATAGGTATAATTTCTAACACTGATTGAATTAAGGTCAACCTCCCTCCTTTAGAAAGGCACCCTCTCACCCACCCCTCTAAACGTCGACCTATATTTTCAACTACCGGAGTCCAAAACCCGACTATTCTCAGATTATCTCTTAATGGGAGCCCCAAGTAAGATATCGGCCAAGATCCCACCTCGCACCCAATATTATCCCCGATTGCTCTCATCTCCTCCTCCTCTTCCATATTAAGTTTCAACCCCGAAGCATACCCAAAGATATCCAATATGCCTATAAGATTGCAAATTTTCTCCTCATTATTGGTAAGGAAAAATATAGTGTCATCGCCAAATTGTAAGTGCGATAAGCTTACCCTCTCTCTCCCAACGAAGAACCCCTCAATCAATCCTCTCTCAACACATCCGAAATCAATACAAAGATAAATGGGGAAAGTGGATCCCCTTGCCTTAGACCTCGAGATGCCTTAAAATTACTTGCCGTTCATCATCCCGTGAAATTGACCGACGAAAATCACCCTTTAATCCATCTCTTACACCTACACCCGAAGCCCTTCTTACCCAAAACATGATCCACAAAACCCCATTCAATGTGATCATAGGCCTTCTCAAAATCTATTTTTAACACTACTCCTTTCTTCTTCCATTCTCTATACTCCTCCACCCCTTCATTGGTGATAAGTGCCAAATCGAGGATTTGCCTACCCTTCACAAAAGCCCCTTGAGTTCCCCCCCCCCCCCCCAACCATCTCGCCATTCACTTCCCTCAACCATAAGTATAGGACCTTAGCCAATATCTTGTAAAGGCCAGTACCAAGACGAATAGGCCAAAAATCCTTAAGTTAAGCGAAGCAGCCTTTCTTAGTATCAGGCATATGTAGGTGGAATTTGTACATGCATTTACCACACCATTGTCAAAAAATTCTCTAAGCACCTTAATTATATCTTATTTGATCACTTCCCACCCTTTTTTAAAAAACTCCATCGTGTACCCATCCGGCCCCGGCGCTTTATCACCATCACAAGCATCAATAGGGGCTTTGACTTCTTCCACCTCAAAAGGCCTTTCAAGCCATTCACTACTTTCGGCCCTTATTGGAGCCCAGTCCAACTCCTCAAAACCCACATGAACCCTGTCCTTCTTTCAATCTCGGCTTCATCCACTACAATCGACCCGTCTTCCCTCTCCAGCTTGCAAATGAGCTTATTCATCTTTATGGGTGACAATCTGGTGAAATAATTTAGAATTTGTATTGATAATTCAGTATTATTTATTTTATTTATGTTATTTTATTTGTGGGTAGAATCCCACCTTAATAGGGACTCTAGGTTAATTAGGAGTTATGTTTATTTCCTATAAGGTGCATTGCTTTCATTCTTTATCATTATGGAATAAGAATAATAGTTCTCTCTAAATTCTATATGGTATCAAAGGAGTGTTAGGAACTCCATAGGCAGTTTATTCCACCAAAACCCTAGCCGCTAACGAACTATTACGTCCAAAAACCCTAGCCGCACAATGCATTCTCAAACTCTGGGTATATGTATCGTGTTTTAATCACACCACCCATACAGAGGCACTCGAAATCTTCAGACGACCTCACGCCAGAAAAATCACCGGGAACCGACCCTTCACGAGCCTACACGCGCCACCAGCTCCCTGCACGTGGATCTCACGCGCCTCCACTGTAGCCGCGCGTCGGTGCTCCGTTCACTGCCAAACTCTCCAGACGATCTCGTCTTACTGTTCCGCACTTGTTCCAGCCTTGGTTTGGTCGATTGGGTTCGTATTTGGCTTGGTTAATTTATCTCAAGTTTGGTTTAACGTGGTGTGAGTTAGTTAAACTATTTTTAAGTGTTGTGGCTGCTGGTTCCAGATTTGTTTAGTGCTAATCCTCGTGATATATGAATTATAAACTTGCTATGGTGGGTGCTACTACTCTGGGTCTCACAGATTCGGCTAGTGGTTCCACTACAAGCCCATCTTCTACGTTCATGGATTCTATATCGCAGTTTGCTTCTATTTATTCTGTGAGTGAAAACCCGGTGGCGAACATCAGTCACAAGTTGAATGGGAGAAACTACCTTGAATGGGCACAATCAATGAGGCTGTTTATTGATGGCAAAAGAAAATTAGGTTATGTGAATGGCAAGGTGATACCACCTCCATCTAACGACCCGAGCTTTAAGTCATGGCGCGAGGAGAATTCGATGGTTACCTCGTGGTTGATTAATTCCATGGAGGCTGGTCTTGGTAAACCCTACATGTTCCTGCCGACCGCTCGAGATATCTGGCAAGCGGTTAAGGAAACGTACTCGGACCTAGACAACCATTCTCAAATGTTCGAACTCAATAACCGGTTGTGAAAGATGCAACAAGGGGGTCGTGGGGTTATAGCTTACTACCATGACATGATGGCCATATGGCAAGAGTTGGATTTGTTTAAAACCGAAGAATGGGAAAACTCGAATGATAGTGCTCGTTACAAAAAGAAAGTTGAGCGAGGTCGCGTGTTTGTCTTCTTGGCTGGATTAAACAAGGATCTAGACGAAGTTTGGGATCGAATTTTAGGCAGGATACCATTGCCTACTATTAGAGAGGTGTTTTCAAAGGTACGGAGAGAAGATGCTCGACGATCTGTGATGTTGAGAGACGAACGTGAACCTCGTGCAAAGAGTGAAGGATCTGCACTTGTAGTCCTTGATAAAGCAATAGATGGTGATAAGCGGAGAGGAAAGCAGAGATTGTGGTGTGATCATTGCAAGTGGCCAGGTCATACTACGGATAGTTGTTGGAAGCTTCATGGCAAACCAGCAAATTGGAAAAAGCGGGATAACAAAACAAGGGGAGGAACCCGAGCATTCCAAGCAAGCACTACAGATTCAGAGCAGCATTCTTCCTCAGAACCACTTCCATTCACAAAGGAACAAATGGAGCATCTGTGTAAAATGGTTCAATCTCATTCCTTAGGAAACTCTGGCTCCTCATGTTCCATAGCTCAGTCAAGTAATAAGTTCATAGCTACAATTGCCTGTATCAAATCCCAGAGCAATTGGATATTAGATTCAGGGGCCACTAACCACATGACCGGTATCTCGGAATTCTTTTCGTCATATACTCCGTGTGCAGGAAATCAGAAAGTTAAAATTGCTGATGGTTCTTTCGCTGTTGTTGTTGGCAAAGGAACCATAATTGTTTCTCCGTCACTCCCTTTGTTCTGTCTAATCAACAAGTTGCAAATATTTTGACCAAGGGCCTGTTAAGGCAACCGTTCGAATTTCAAGTGAGCAAGTTGGGCATGATGGATATCTTCGCACCAACTTGAGGGAGAATATTGATAATTCAGTATTATTTATTTTATTTATGTTATTTTATTTGTGAGTAGAATCCCACCTTAATAGGGACTCTAGGTTAATTAAGAGTTGTGTTTATTTCCTATATAAGGTGCATTGTTTTCATTCTTTATCATTATGGAATAAGAATAATAGTTCTCTCTAAATTCTATAATTTGCATCCACTCTATTACCCTTTTCACCTTCGCCTTTTGATTCCATGAAATTTCTTCCTTTAATAATAAGTCATCCAACTCCTCCTTTAGCTTCCTTTTCTCACTAACCATGTCATCGCCTAACAAATTGTTAACCTCTTTATCATCAATTTCTTGAATTCTTCTAAGAATTTGGCCCTTTTTAACCCTCACATCCCCGAACATCTCCGTATTCCACCTCTTCACCTCATGTTTTACTTGCTCCAATCGCTTCATAAATTTGAACCCCTCCCACCCATGTGCCGAGCTCTCCTCCCACCAATCCTTGAATTTACCCACGAAGTCCGAATGACATAGCCACATATTTTCAAAACGAAATATCTTTTATTTTATTTAGTATTATAATTTTATATTTCATGTGAGGTTAATATTAGTAGTTAGTTTTAGGAGAATTGGCAGGAGATGTGGTCAGTAACTTGAATTAGTGTTGGTGGTAAGTTAGGATAAAAGTTTGTTAAGTGGTGGGTAGTTATATTTTGGAAGGACTCTATCTATAGTGTATTTGTAGCTCCTACAGATAATAGACATCAAATGTTATAGAGAATTACAAAGAGTTCTTGTTGGACTTTCTTTAAAGTCTGGTTTTCCTCAAAATAAACCAATTTTGAGGTTTTCACCCACTAGAAGTGGGTGTCTATATCCGATTTTCGTCTTTATTTTATCTTATAGTGAGTTCATCTCAACTAACCTCTTTGACATTTTTAACAGACGGATCCTAAACTATGTTGCACATTTACACTCTCCGATTATGCAATCTCACAGGATTCTCTAAGGGTTCTCACTAGTAGTCTCATTTGTACTTTCTCTCTCTTTTCCTCCTTCCTTTTCTTCTCTTCAATGACTGATCTAAAAGGATCATAGAAGTAAGTTTATTTCTTTGAAGCCTGGTTTATTTCTAAAAGAAACCAACAAAATCAAATCCACCCAAGAATAAAAATTGTAATAAAACAGAAGTTGCTTCTAACCTGTAATATAGGCTGCAAAAGAGCAGGATTGAAACTCTCAGAAGATTGTAGAAGACCCCAAATCCTAAATACTTGTTCTCTAAGCTCCATCATTCTTTCCTGTTCGTTTGTTAAAGAAGAGCCAGTCGAATTAACGCTGAATATAAAAGTCTTCAAAGGACCAGGGATGGAGTTGTATGTGTCAATAACTGAACCCATAATAACAGCCTCAGTGACACGGACAGCCTCTTTAATAACTAAATCCCTGAGTTCTTCACCATCAGGTCCCAACAATAGCTTCAGGACAGGTTGTAAAGCATCTTTCGCAGAGAAATCTCTATCTCTTTTCCCCTGAACAAGCAGGTTTTCTAGTCTATTCCACCTGTAGCAGAGCAATAAAAACTTAAACTCGATCCAGCGCACTTCACACAGATATATCACCGAGTTGAGATGGAACTGAATACAAATTAATAATGCAGTAAAATACATGCCTGAACCTCCCATCCTTAAAAAGCAACTCAATAAGAGCATCTCTGAGATATGGATTTGGATCTGTTAGGAGCCTTTTAGCGAAATATGGATATGAAGCCGCCAGCACCTTAAAATTAGGGTCAGCATATAGGGCTAGACCTTCTAGAACAGTAAGTGACCTCAATATCAAAGCATAGTAAGCTGGAACTGCAAGAAATTTGACATATCAAATAAGCGACAATAGAATATTGTGGAAAATTGTACTTTATTTTTTGGTAGTACAAAAAAAAGATGAGCCAAGTCAACGACCTTGTATCTTGGTTGTAGACCTAGCAACAAGTCAGTTAGTGTGAGGTCTTAACAAAGGCAGGCATTTTTTTCCCTCCACCCCAACATGACCTAATAAGCTATCAAGTGATGTTTTCCGAATTTGTACACGACTCAATTTGTTATCAGGTGACACAATCCACTAGTACCCTTTTAAGTAAAAAATATTTATTAAAAAAATTGATTATTACAAAAGAAGGGATAAATATTCATACATCCTAAGATAGATACAAACCCTAACGTGATTCAATAAACTTTAATTCTATTAAAAGTTGAAAAGGTTTTTAACGGGTCTAGCGGGTCACCCGAATTCATTAAGGCTCAACTTGTAATTGGTTTGTTATCATTTCTCTGGTCATATCCTCGTCATGGTTATTATGCAAATTTACTACTATAGTCTAATTTTTGAAGTTAAAAGAAGTTAGTCGCAAACGCCAGATCTATTGCAATACATGAAATCAAGGGCCTATTGGCTAAGGTTACCATGGCCACTCAAAAGATTATCAAGCAGCAGCCAACAGATGAAATAGCATAAATTAGTCATTGATCAATAAGAACAGAAGCAGCTCACCATTAAATGGATATTGATAAAGAACCGCACCCAAACCATCCACTATGGTTTTAAAGTTTAGTTCGCTCACAGTTGAATTCAGTGCACCATCAAAGAAGTTCCGAAGTGCTGGTACAATAGGAGAAACATCTACATCAGGGGA
Organism: Lonicera japonica; assembly: GCA_021464415.1. Taxonomy (NCBI): domain Eukaryota; kingdom Viridiplantae; phylum Streptophyta; class Magnoliopsida; order Dipsacales; family Caprifoliaceae; genus Lonicera; species Lonicera japonica. Next base: position 320,207 of record CM038466.1, on the reverse strand, counting down.
CAAAAAATCTAATGCATAGTAATCACGGGCCATGGCTTCATAGTCCCGATTGACCATATGAACAACATGACCGATGATAGCAAATCTTGCTTCTTCAGGGGTCTCACTCATCATTCCAAAATCAAGAAATGCAAGCTTTCCCTCAGGTGTCGCCAACAAATTTCCAGGATGAGGATCTGCATGAAAATACCCATACTCAAGTAGCTGTCTGAGGCTGCACTGGATACCTGTATTTACCAGATCCAAAACTTTTAAACCTTGAGACTCTATCGCATCCTGCTCATTCAACTTGACACCTTCAACCCACTCCATTGTCAATACTTTCCCACTCGTGTAATCCCAGAATATGTCCGGTACAAAGACGTCTGCTTTGTCAGCATACAACTTTCTAAACCTCCTTGCATTCTGCCCCTCCTGCATAGACCTGTCAAAATTAACATTCAAACCCAAGGGCAAATTGTACCAGTCACCAAAGCTTTAGTTTTTCTACTTCGCCCAGGTCAAGTACATCGCCAGATATAAGATGTGAAAAATTGTGGGCATGTGCTTTTTTGGGTGTGCAAAAGCATGGAGGACACTAACCTGCACATAGTTGAGCTCTTGATAAACTCTACGAGCAAATTCATCAATAAGTGCGACAACATCACTAGAGACTATGTCAACATATTTATTTATGAGAAACCCAAGACCCCTTATCAGGTAAAAGTCTAATCCAATAGATTCTTCAATACCAGGACGTTGCACCTTCACAGCAACAACCTGCCCAGAATATTTCAGCTGAGCTTTATAAACTTGTCCTAGACTGGCTGCAGCAATTGGGGATGCAGATATTGATGAGTATATAGAATCAAGGGGTAGTCCCAACTCTCTCTCAATGCAAAAAAATGCCTCTGCATCTGGAAATGTCGGCAAAGCATCCTGCTCAATCATAAAGCAGCGAGTAAATGTTATAGTAAAGTTAACCTCCACTCATTGTGGCCACATTAAAAGCTAAAAGCAGGTACCCCAACACTCTAATTAACTGGAATAAGTGTCACTACAGATCCTAATCATTTGCCCATGAAAAATTGAAAATATAACAATGGATAAATCCCAACATCTCTCCCAAAAGCTTAAACTGTTAGGTAGATGGCAACAAATTATATCATGCTCTCCAACTTTCAAGTCTTGGTAGTCAGAGGTGTCAGTGCATTGCAGTGTTGCAGTAGTACAACTATGTGTCCGCACGTTCAGGACTATTCATGGCATAGCTTAAACAAATGAAAGAAAGAAAACATTCGTTGAGCTATTGAGAATCGTCATACATGCATGTAATAATACATCAAGCATCAGCAACAAATGAAGGTTTGTCAACCAATTTGTTACATAACCATTGTCTGGAGCACAAGCATCCATGGCAATGAGACAGAACCAACAATGACCCAACTAGGGTTAGGTAAATGAAGCAAGAATATCAGCATACCGATACTCAACCAAGAGGCCTGTGACATTCTTGTTATCATGGGCTAGAAACAGCAATTTAGCTCAATATCCTTGACTTTCTGAGCATAGAGTATTTTATCCTTTTCCGTCTACCTGGTGATAAATTTTATGGCCATAGAACCTGCTCTGGAGTTTTGGTAAGTTTTAACTCTATAGTATAGGTTAACAGTTAACCTCTAGTAAAACCCATGTCAAATCACCGTCTATAATCTCATGCTGTTAGGAAGTGGGGCTAAAAATTTTATAGCATCCCTCTAACAAATAGGACAAGATCCCTCTTGTTAGAATTCGTCAATAAGAAAAAGGGTCACTTGCCAAAGAACCCCTTAACCAGCACACTGGTAGCAATTACCCTTTGTATGCAAATAATCTTATACTCCCCTAACCTATAAAAGGTTGCAAATATCCCCTTATGGCTCACTAGGAAACATTCTTCTTGAGTAGAGAGACCAAGGGATAGCCAAATGATTAGAGAGGTTGTTCCAATCTTGAGTCAGCAAAAGTTCAAAGGAGGAGCCATCAAGAAAATTCAAATGTCCCTTATCAATTGTGTTAGAGTGACAGGTTAGCTTGAGACGAATCTATGGAGCTGTGGTTCTTTTATGTTCTACTTTGGTTTGGACTGCTTTGGTAGCTTTATTGAAACCTTTTTTCCTCCTATTTTACCTTTGGGGGCCTACTAATCCTTGACTAGTATGATGTATTTATTTATTTTGTTCATTATTATTTGCTTCTTAACGAAAGAAAAAGAACAAGTTTGCCATTAAATTAAGTCAAACAGGGGGATCAAGGACCCCTTCCCAAACATCCCTACTATTCATAAACTTCCTTCTAGCCTCCCATTTATGATAACAATAAACAAAGAACATAGCCAGCTCCACAGGCAAACTCCTCTTGATCAATTTTATTATCTACCACAAACTCCATCTCATATGAGAAGTTAAAAGAATGTCTTGTAAATGCTTTGGACACTGTTGGAAATAATATTTTATTTATTAATATTAGGCTATGAGGTGTTTTAGGTATCTTTTGTAGTTCCCATAGATAAGGAATATTTTAGATTTAGTCCTTTATTAGGAGTTTTTTTTATAGGAAACAAACAATTTTGTAAATAAGGAATATTTTACAATGATCACTTTGATTTAGAGGATGAGGCATCCATGGATATCAAATCTTGAAAAATCTTGATTAAGTAATAAAAAACGAAACACCCTGCTAACTAAACAAAGTACTGTCCTAGGCAACAAGACAATCTAAACAGAATAAATATTGGTCTATGATCTCGAGATTTTTTGAAGCCCTTGCCCATAAGCCCATGAGAAACCGAGCATGACACCATAACTACTCTGTACTACTCCATCTTTCATTGATCACTCTTATATTCCTTTCAAGCCAAGCTACAGCCATCATCAAAATCTCCACAACACTTTAATTTTCTTGCCATGCTGCTTGAATTTCCATTTTATGACGATGAAGGTTTGCCCATCTAGACAGGAAAGCCCCTATTACTCCGAACAGATCCCACAATTTAGCCCAAATATGCTTAACAAAGTCACAATGCAACATAATGTGATCCACAGATTCTCCCACCTTCTTACACATAATGCACCAATAGAAGTTGGCGTAGGTGTAGAATTGGACGGTGTCGCGGATATAATGTTCTCGTCTTGAACAACTTGATTCATGATGGACCTAAAATAAAAAAGAATATTAACATCAACTCACTACTTTTTTAAGAACACAAGGGAGGAGGCGGATTGGGCCGCCGTGCTGCACCGGAGCTATGGAAGTTGATGGAGGAGAGCTGGTGGGCTAGAGTCTTAGAGAGAGGGGGAGACTGAGAGTGAGAGGCGGCTGCGAAGGGGGGAAGGGGAATAAGCGTAGCGTAAAGGCTTTAGGGTTAGGTTTTTGTTAGAAACATATATATTTTTTATATAAAATAATAATTTATATATATATATATATATTCGGGGCAGTTTTAGAAAAGAAAAACCGAAACCGAATGAATGTGTCATGTTTGACCACGTGAACTCTGTATTATTAAGTGTTATATCTCTCACACCAGTCTCCCTAATGAATGTGTCAAAATCTCTCATGTTACGTGTGATTCTACCACCATTCAACTTTTCTGATGGGAATCTCACCACATTAAAATCCCACCTCCCCGACACACCAACACTTAGCACATAATCCATACAGACCTGCTAATTCCTCCCAAAATTCCAATCTCTCCCTAGACCTACATGGACCGTATATTCCCGAGAACCACCAAACTCTTCCCCCACCCACTAGACTAAGTTTGACTGAGATCGTAAATACTCCCAATAAAACCTCAACACCCCTAACAGTTCTAGTATCCCACATAACAAATATATCCCACACCCATAACATCCCTAATTTATTTATATAAATATATGTTGTGGCCTCCAGTTGGATTATGCCAAAACCCTAATTACGTTTTCCAACGGACACAATTAGAGAAAAGCACCAGGTGACAAGGCTTTATTGAGTTGGGTATAATTGTGACCTTTTGACTCAAGTTCAGATTTTGACAAACTGTACATGTGTGAATACAACATGCTATTTCTGAAAATAAGTAACATTGTCTCTGTCGGTCTGTCCCATAATAAGAATTACGTTTTGACTTTATCACATATTGAGTAAAGTAGTAACTTCAATGTAATAGCGTAGGATGTTAAAAAAAGTACTTTTGAGGGAATCAATGATCAAGAATGAAACACTTTGCTATCATTAAATTTGGTCCATTGATTATGTCCCTAAAAAATGTGAGTCTTAATTTGGGACGTCCAAAAAGAAATCAGGGCGCTTAATTTGGGACAAAGGAAGTAATTATCGGTATCACATCTATCACCTGAAAAAGAAAGTATGATTCAACCACTAGACGTAGTGGCTAAACCACTTCCTCTACCATTTAAGGATCTTTGTCAAATTCATCTGAATTTGGCAATTCTTGTTACAGGGGAGTGCTACTATAAAATTAATGATGGCAGGCGGTGTTCAAAGCAATTAAAAATTTATGCTCAATTAACGTTGCTTATTAGAGGCCACTTCGGAAGTAATAAAGTTAGCCACATGTTGTCTTTGATGAGGCATCATCATGGTGGTCTACCGCGAATGTAGTGTTGCCAGACTTTATTGTGTGGCATAATTCAAGTGGTTTGTAAGGTGCAATGAGTAATTTGGAGGGAATCCATTGAGTTGCTTGAGAAGGGGTGTAGCATAGTATCTAGTATATGGTATATACATGGAAGATAAATTAGTTTAGTAATAAAAGAGGTATATACCTGCAGTTCCGAAAGCTCCTCCAGGAATTCAGGCGGACACAGATCGGGCCTGGTGGACAAGCCCTGGCCTATTTTAACAAAAGTTGGCCCCAATCCCGTAAAAATGTTCCTTAGCTCAACGGCTCGCAGTCTTCTGTTCTGATCGAGTTGACCTTGCAACTGGTCCAGCCACAGTTTGAAGGCAAAAGAACCAAGGCCAAAAAATATTTGGAGAGTCCTCCGCAGTACCTGAATAAAAAAAAAAAGTAGGGCAAAATAACATTCAATACAAGCACACATGTATATATGTGTAACCAGAGATGAACTGTGGGTGGTCAACTGCAGGCAAGAAGAACCCTATTAAAAGGATTTTTTTTTCTTTTGTGGGTTGGGTTGGGTTGGTTGGGGTGGGCGGGCGGGGTTGTTGTAGTTGACCTTGAAAGGGCGAGATCCGTATTTTGTGGCAAGAAGTTCGGGAGTGTAGACAGAAGCATTGGCAGCACGGGCCATGGCTTTAGCTTCGGCTTGCATATCGTCAGTGCGATTCCTGCCAGAAGTAATTGAGGAGACCCCTCCCAATCTCAGGACTGAAACCGCAGCAGCAGCACTAGCATCTGTACCATCTCTAATTGCAGGCACCGGTCGAGGTCTAGCCTCCACTAGAGCCGCTCGGACTCTGCAGGGTACTTTGCTCCTCCTCCATTTACTGTGATTGCTCCTCCCCTTGGGCCTCAAAATGGTAACCCAGCCCAAAGACGACGATAAAGCTAACGGATGGCCGTCGATTACAGACACACTCATCCTTTGCTATTATTCTAAGGAACAGAAACCAATTGTAGTTGAGAATGAACGAGGGAACGAGTAATGGAGGGAGATGGTGCTGGGTGAAGAAGGATTTTATTTTGTCGCTTTCTTTCTACTGAATTCTAGTTTTTCTTCTGGGTCTTATTATTATACCGTTCACCTTCTCCCGTCTCTACTTGTGTGCGTGTCACGCCGCTCTCCTCAACCGAATTTTGTCTCGATTATGGTCTAACCTATACGATTTTTTTTCTTTATAAATGTAAGAATAGTTCAGCCAAATATATAAAATGTTGATTTCTAGCTCAAGTGTTAAGTTGCCTCTATTTAATAAAAGTTCAATTCTCTTAACTCTTTGTTTTAACTGCTATATTTTTTTGACGGGTGCTAGGTAAAAGCATCTTGATATTCTAATTTAAACACTCATTTTTTAGGCAATCTGTATTTTAATTTAAAATTTATAAGAGCACACATATAATTTAGGCACTCTAATGATAAGAGCATGCTTAAAACAAGACATTATATTTGCAACAAATATTTTGTCACTAAAAGTCCATCACTAAAAATTAATCTTGATGGGGTTAAATATTAATTTTACCATTGACTTACAAAGATAATTCAACAATTTTACCTCCAGTAAAATTCTATTTTTTACCTTCAGTAAAATCTCATTTTTACCTCCACACCTACTATACCTACCACACCTCCACCAAAAATTACCTTTTTGCCCTTCATTTTTACCAAATTTACATTTTTGCCATTCTACATTTACCTATAAATACCTCATCATTCATCCATCCAAAAACACACCAAAAAAACATATCTTCTTTTCTCTCTCAATATCCATCCATCTCTTCTAAGAGATATAAAATCATTGGCAATATAAATACAAGCCAATTTTCGAGGGTCTTATACTCTCTCTTTTCATACCCCAAAAAATATCAATCCTTATACGCTCTCTTTCTTACACAGTTTATTATTTATTCTGCTGAAATATTTGTAATCATAATTCTATACTTATAAATAGAATTAAGAAAATTATAGAAAGAGAGAGAGAGAGAGAGAGATTGGTAGCTTGTATTATCATCCAAATTGATTGTCTTTGAGCTAATACAAAGCAAGCACACACAAAAGGAGGACGTACTGCCGAACTAGTATAAGCGCTACCGGAGGAACCTACCTTAATAAAAAATGTCTCGTGTTCATATTCGTTTTTAATCAGTTTCTGTCGGCACTGTTCACAGTCACTGTTCACATATACGGTAGTACTGTTCACAGTCACTGTTCACAGTCACTGTTCACATACACGGTGATATTGTTCACAATCACTGTTCACATAAACGGTGGTACTATTCACAGTCACTGTTCACATATACGGTAGTACTGTTCACAAACACTATTCATAGTTACAATCCGTTATTAAACCTTTAATCCACCATTATTCATTGATTGATCAGTCGTTAACTATCTGTTCTAGATTTTGACACCATCAGTTTGGCGCCGTCTGTGAGAAAGACATTTTCTTAAAGTCACACGCTTCTAAAAAAACCATACTTTTGCCATGTCCCAGTCAGAAAACACCCAAACAGACCCCTTGATAGCCTTAGTGGCTCAACAAACTGCTCTTCCAGGTCTAGATTGACATATTGATAGCTCAAAGAAAATCCCTTTCGTACAGTTCAAGAGATAGATCGTCTCCGACCCCTGTTTTTGCACTGACTCCCCCAGCCCCTGCGTGTAACGACCCGGTCGCACCTCAGTACGATATTGTCCGCTCTGGGTAGCGTCCTAGCCAGGCCTCAGCCCCAGGACATCTACCCTCACGGCTTTGTTTCTGGGAGCTCACGACCAGCTTCCCAGGGGGTCACCCATCCCTGGATTTCTCTTGTCCAAGCACGCTTAACTTCGGAGTTCTTATGGGATCCGAAGCCAGTGAGCTACCCAAAAGGCCTCGTACTTAATTAGCGACCATATCTTACTTATATGGGTCTCCAAGGATCCCCCAACTTCCGGTGTGGGATGCCCCCTTTGAGCTACCATTCCTCCACACAAGGGAGTACTCATCGCTCGAGCTACCATTCCTCCACACAAGGGAGTACTCATCACTCAGGGCGTCACACTGCGCGAATTCCAGCCATTAAAAGGCTGGGGGAACGCCGCTGGAGGTATAAGAGAAGTCGAGGCAGGCCCAGTGGGTCTGATGCCGACCAATCCAGTTCTGAATAAGGAGATTCTTATGATGAGTTCTCTGTTACAGCTCCCCTATCATCTCCAAAAAGAAATCCAATAGTTAATGTTGTTCAAGAAAGACGCTCTGAAAGAGAGGCTCAAAGACAAAGTGTGAGCAAAGGAGGTCGACCCCCCATTCCACCAGTTTTGGAGACAAATGCTAGGCCTCGAGGGTCCGTGTTCGACAGGATCTTGAATAAGAGCTCTGTTGAAGAAGTAGAGCAGAGGCTCAGATCAGAAATGAAAGCCCAGCTGGCCGAAATGATGAAAACCATAGGCCACGTTGGGGGGAGCTTGGCAGCAACTTTAGTAAGAAATTCTGAATCGACGTTTGTAGCGCACATTCCAGACCTGTGCGGTCCCGAACAGATTTAAATTACCTCCTCTAGAGTCATATAATGGCTCAACCGATCCCAATGGACCATTAGCAGCAATTTGAAAATATGATAGGGCTCCAGAATGTCCCAGATGGTATCATATGCAGGGCTTTTGTCATAACTCTCAAGGGGGCAGCTCGGATGTGGTGTAACAGCTTATCTTCCAGGCTCGATTCAGAGCTCGCACGAGCTTGGTACGAGGTTCATAACTCACTTTCTGGGGACTAGAAAGCAGTTTAAGACCTCCACCCACCTCTTCACAATCAAACAAAGTTCGAAACGAAGGTCTGAAAGACTATGCTTGCCGATTCAACCAAGAAAGCCTCATAATCAACGATCTCAATGAAGGTGTGGCCGTAGCTGCATTTATGAACGGATTAAGCTCTCCCTACTGCTTAATGACCTTAACTAGAATGGCTCCAAAGACCATGTCTGAGCTCCTGGACGAGGTCAACAAATAGATTGGGGTGGAAGAGACACTCTAAGGACGCAACCTTTCGGGGTTTTCTGCTCTCTGGCCCTCTTCCAAGCGCTAGGGGGAACATAGCCCTTCTTCTGGCCAAGAGAAGGGAGACCAAGAAGAACAAAAAGAATACCAAAAAGTTCAGATCTAGCGAGGACAGAGCTCATCGGAAGTTCACTCCCCTTACAGCTCCACTGAGCGAGGTCCTATGCCCAATTAGAACTAAGAGAGGTACCTAAGCCTAAAAAGATGAACACCCCAGAGAGGAAGAGGGACTCTACCCAGTACTGCCGGTATCACAAGGACCACGGCCATGAAACTGATAATTGCTGGAAGCTCAAGGAAGAAATTAAAAAGCCTTATCCAGCGAGGTCAGCTCCGACAGTACATAAAGAAAGAAAAGGATGTTCCCCCAAAAGCCAATGGGAAGGAACATGCCAAAGAAATATTCATGATTGAGGGAGGTTCATCATTCTCTGAAAACATCAACAGGTCCCGAAAGGCCTACATCAGGCAAGCTAAGTTTCCGAGTACATAAGCAGAATTCTTTAGTTCGATGCCCTCAAAGATGGCCAAGTACGAGGTCTCCGAGGTCACCTTCACTGATGCGGATATGAACGGGGTAGAGCACCCCCATGATGATCTATTAGTAGTAACAGCAATGATAAGCAACCACAACGTCCATCGTATCCTTATCGACACAAGAGCGACCTCGAACCTCATGTACTACAGTGCTTTCAAAGCGATGGGTCTCACTAAAGAACACTTGGTCCAATCACCGGTCACATTGGTAGGATTCTCTGAGGAAAAGATAAGGTCCTTGGGGGTAATCAAGCTTTCGGTAACTTTAGGGACGACTCCAAAGCAGGTCACGACCATGGCAGAATTCCTAATTCTTGACTCAGCTCCCCATTACAATGATATCTTAGGCAGAGGAACCCTCAACGAAATCAGAGCTGCCATATCAACCTGCAGCTTAACCATGAGGTTTCCAACCCTTCATGGGATCGGGGAGGTCAGAGGTAACCAAATGGAGGCCAGGCACTGTCAATTCGGAACCTTGAAAAAAGTCAAAACCACGGAGATCGCCACCGTAGAGCTCGAGGTAACAACTACTAAAGGGGTGAACAATACAAGAGAATTCGACACCTCTAAGAGATTGAAAATTGATACCCTGGACCCCCGAAATAAAGAAAAAGAGCTCAGGAGAAAGCCCGTTGAAGATCTGGAAGACTTGCTTTTGGATCCTTCACTACCTGAAAGGGTGCTCAAAATCAGCAACCAACTCAACTCGGAGGTTAGACGGGAGCTCTCTCCAATGCCTTAGAGCTAACACTGATATCTTCGCGTGGTCCCATGATGACATGAAATAGCTCAACTCGGAGGTCATGGTGCACAGGCTCAACGTTGATCCGGCCTTCAAGCCCGTAAGGCAGAAAAGGAGAAACTTTGCAGCATAAAGAAATCTGGCTACCAAAGAAGAAGTTCCAAAAATTGCTCAAAACTGGTTTCATTAAGGGAGGTCCACTACCCAAAATGGCTTTCCAATGTGGTACTTGTGAAGAAGCACAGCGAAAAGTGGAGAATGTGTGTGGATTTCAAAGACATCAACAAGGCTTGTCCAAAAGGACAGCTTTTCCGCTCCCGAAGATTGATCAGCTCATGGATGCGACCACTGGGCATGACATGCTAAGCTTCATGGACACTTATTCTGGATATAATCAAGTAAGGATGGCCCCTGAAGGACGAAGAAAATACATCTTTCATCACCAATGAATGAACTTACTGCTACAAAGTTATGCCATTTGGTTTGAGGAATGCAGGAGCTACCTATCAAAGGGTGATGAACTCTCTGTTCAAAGAACAGATAGGCCGAAATATGGAGGTCTACATCGACGACATGCTCGTCAAGAGCCTCAAGACTTCCAACCATGTTTCTGACCTCAATGAAGCTTTTTCCATACTTAGACAAAATGGTATTTCCCTCAACCCAGCTAAGTATGCTTTTGGGGTAAAAGGTGACAAATTTTTGGGCTTCATGGTAACACAAAGGGGAATCGAAGCTAACCCCGAGACGATACAAGCTCTAATTGACATGAAGTCTCCCACCGAAACCAAAGGAAGTCCAGAGCTTAGCAAGTCAAGTGGCAGCCCTTAACAGGTTCATCTCTAAGGCTATTGATAAATGCCACCCATTCTTCAAAACTCTGAAAAAGGCCTTCGAGTGGACGGAAGAATGTGAGCTCGCTTTTCAGCAGCTCAAGTAATACCTCGGAGCTCCTCCTTTATTGAGTTCTCCAAAGAATGGTGAAATTATCTGCCTTTACTTGGTTGTTTCCCAAACAGCGGTCAGCTCAGCCCTCATGAGGAACAAAGAGGGGGCACAACTCCCTGTCTACTACACGAGCTGAGCTTTGCACGCGGCCAAGCTTAATTACCCAAGGTTGGAAAAAATTGGCATACGCTCTTCTCATCACTTCTAGGAAACTGAGGCCCTACTTTCAAGCCCATGCCATTATACTCACAGACCAACTACTACGACGAAATTCTTGACAAATCAGATCAGTCAGGAAGGTTAGCTATCTGGGCTGTAGAACTCGGGCAATTTGTGATCAGTTACAAACTACGGGTGTCAATCAAAGGGCAGGCTGTGGCTAACTTCATAGCCGAAGTTTACTTACACAGAAGAATAGGTTGCCGAACTTCCAAAGCTACTGCCAACAGTAGACCCAAGCGCCTCGAGCCCTTCTACCTCAATAGGCCTGATGCTAGAGATCCCAGTGTGGATACTCCACGCAGATGGGGTCTCCAACTCTCAAGGTTCCGGAGCTGGTCTAGTATTGATCACCCCTAAGGCTAACACATTAGAGATAGCCCTCAAGTTCCTTTTCAAGGCATCAAACAACGAAGCAGAATACGAAGCTATCATAGCAGGTCTAAGGATTGCTGGAGACTTGGGGGCAAAACAGATGATGGTTTACAATGACTCTGCAATCGTAGTTGGCCAAATATTGGGCCACAACATGGCTAAAGAAGATCACATGGCCGCTTACCTGGTTAAAATTCAAACGGCAGCTCGAAAGTTTACAAACGTGGTATTTATCAAAGTTCCCCGAGCTCAGAATAATAAGGCAGACCGCCTGGCCAAGCTAGCTTCATCAACAGAGGCACCAAGCGGTGTCCACATTGAATATTTGGAAAGCAAAGCCATCAATGAGCTTGAATAAGTGGATGCAGCCCCAGTACAAGTCTGCAAGTGCTGGATTGACCCAATTCTGGACTACCTCACAAATGGAGTTTTGCCAGAAGAAAAAAAGATGGCCAAAAGGATCAAATACATCTTCAAAAGATATATAATCATAGAAGCAACCCTGTACAAGAGAGGGTATGTTATTCCTTTCTTACTCTGCCTACACCCCCATCAAGCTTAGGTGGCCCTATTAGGAGATCCATGAAGGGGTTGTGTGGCGGGCACCCGGCAGCTCGTTTCTTAGCTCTCAAAGTTGGACGACAAGGTTACTTTTGGCCAACCATCCTACAAGATGCCAAAGAACTGGTAAAGAAAGTGTGACAAGTGCCAACGGTTTGCCAATGTCCAACAGCTCCCAGCAGAGCTTATGACTCCTGTCAGCAGCCCATGGCCTTTTTCTCAGTGAGGGATGTACATTGTTGGTCCTTTCCCTTGGGTAAATGACAAACCAAGTTCGCAGTTATAGCCATTGACTACTTCACCAAATAGGCTGAGGCAGAAGCATTGACCACCATCACCACTATGAAAATTCAAAGCTTTGTATGGAGAAATATCATCTCTCGTTTCGCCTTCCCAAAGATTCTGATCACTGATAATGGCAAGCAATTTGATTGTGATCTCTTCCAAAATTTTTGTGAAGATCATGGAATAGAGAATCACTACAGTTCGCATGTCCATCCCCAAGCAAATGGCCAAGCAGAAGTCACCAACATAACTCTCCTGAGCTTGCTGAAGAAGAGACTCGATGATGCTAAGGGAAATTGGTCTGAAGAACTCCCCTCAGTTCTTTAGGCTTACAAGACTACGATTCGAGGGCCTACAGGAAAAACTCCTTTCTCTCTGACCTATGAAACTGAAGCGGTGATTCCAGTAGAAATGGGAATGCCAACGTACAGAATCAACCATCATGACCCAACTCGGAATGACGAAGGACTCTTAGCCAATTTAGACATCCTCGAAGAAAAAAGAGAACAAACTCGGATTAAAGAAAAGGCCTACAAAAAGAACATGGTCAAAAGTTACCAACAAAAGGGTTAGGCACCGAAGCCTAACTGTAGGCAACTTGGTGCTCCGAAAAGTCATTCTAGCCACCAAAATTTCTCAACATGGGAAGTTAGCTGCCAAATGGGAGGGTCCATATGTGGTGACCAAAGTCAGCAGACCTGGTACCTACTACTTAAGAACCATGGATGGAATGGAGCTCATGAGGCCATGGAACATAGAGCACCTCAAGAAGATACTATCCTTGAACGAAGTGCTTTGTAATCTTGTAATGACTTGCTCCGAAGAAAAATATATGAAATTTTACTTTGGTATACCGTTATTTACAATAAGCAAAACTCTCACAAAGAGGTCGGCAATACGCTGAAAATGCTGTATAAAAAAAATGAGAAAGCTATCATAATTTGCTTAAGTCAAAAGGAGGCATGACATTTCTTATAGACTTAAGCAAAAAGCACAAGTTTTTCTTTTATACATCAACGACCTCGGAAAAATTCCTACTGCCATGTAGGTCAGCCACCAAGCATATAACGTCTAAGTGCAGACTTGCTGAGAGTTGAAAATTTTCTCTAATTAAAGAGGTCAGTTTGTTGGTGCATAGCTCTCTTACATGAGCACACTTACACTCTGAGGAGTCTAACTGGCGTTCGGAAAGAATCTTATAAAATTTGCTTAAAGTCTAGGGGGACACAACCCTTATAGACTTAGCCAAAATAAGAATAATTCCTTACGTACAAATGATCCAATGAAAACCTGTTGCACACCAGGTCCCTTCTGGGAAACTACCAAAAGACCTCTAACACAGGCATCTTTAATGGATTTATTTTATCTCTTTTGCCTTTACTATTTTACTTTGAGTATGGGGGAAAAAAGGATAACCATTCATATATAGCTTGTTCAATCTCACAATAACAACTCAAAACAAAACATAAAAAAAGCACACAGAAGATACAAAAAAAATTCTAAAACAAAACATTCTTTATTTACTGATGAAAGGAGATGTTACAGGTGGAATATCTACGAAACACTTGTTTAAAGAACAAAACCCTCACTAGAGGTGCATACATTGTCTGGGCTGAACGGTATGCTATTGAATGATAAGCAGATATATGTTGGACCCCTTCTTTGCAAACAAAAAGACATGGAAGTGAAGGGGTAGATAACTTATCTAATCAAAGAAAAGGCTAAAGAATCCGAAGCTCATCAGCACCAAAATTCAAAATAGTACTTAAATCAGAAGAAGAATAATCAGAAAAATCATGGCGAATATCCCCTAAAGCTATCCAGTCAGGGCTCGTTGTTTGGGCAGAAATCCATAACAAAATCATCTAGCGAAGATTGCGATAAAAAATCGTCCGAGGCAGCCTGGTAAACGGCGTCCAAGGTAGCCTCGTCATAGGAGTGATTCAGAAATGATGGCAAATCCACTTCAATCAGAAGAGCCCTATTTTCTACAAGATTCGTGTTAGTCGGAAAGGATATCCTGTACACCCTCTTCCGACATAAGGAGCCTTAAAAAACTTCCAGGAACAGGTTCTGAAAGATTCACAGGCAGATGGAATAACATCAGGCGCGTTATTTTCTACAGACGAAAAGGAACCCCGAGGAACCTCGAAGAGGAGCAAAGGAGCATAACGGGTTAACGCAGGAAGACCCTCCTTCTAACCAAGCCTCTAATGCCGTCACTCGTGCTTGTAACTCTTCCACCTTTTGTTCAAGAGAAACAAAGAGAGCAGTACAGCCTTTAGTGGAATTTTCGATTCTCGCCGTGGCTTCAAAAAGAAATGAATTGAGAGTCTCAAGATATTGATGTTCGGGAATATTTTATAAAATATCTGCAACACTCTTCACCCCGAAAACAGTGAAGATTGTGCGATAATCCTGACGACTAATCATATTTTGAAAATTTTGCGCATATTCACACCATGGCTGACATCCATTGCATCTATAAGAGTAAGTAGCACAAGAAGAACCTGTACAACGGAAGGTATTCAGCATACTTGTGATTTACTTTCCCTTATCCATGGGTATCCCCTGTAAAAGGTATAAGAAAAAGATGGATCTTGAAGGAGATGACAAGAAAGAGGGGACAAGAGGTATCTAGCATTGAAAGAATCCCGAAGATGAAAAGCTGTCTTCTTAAAAAGTCAAAATATACAGCGCCCCCCGCATGCATTTAGACTACACCGCCCTAGATCCCTCTTTGATGTCGCCATAGGGGAAGAAAATGTGTGTATGATGTTGATGCTGCGATTTTGACACGAAGGATTCGGGCTTAAGACATCACGAACATCAGAGCTCAGAGCTACTACTAGCTCCCGGGTTGAAGGATATCCTCACCAATCAGCTTATCCGAGCTAAATGATAAGAATAGGGGGCAATTGATGGGGTTAAATTCTAATTTTACTATTGACCTACAAAGGTAATTCAACAATTTTACCTCTAGTAAATCCTATTTTTACCTCCAGTAAAATCCAATTTTTTACCTCCAGTAAAATCTCATTTTTACCTCCACACCTACTACACCTACCACACCTACCACACCTACCACACCTCCACCAAAAATTACCTTTTTGCCCTTTATTTTTATCAAATTTACCTTTTTGCCATTCTACATTTACCTATAAATACCCCCTCATTCATCCATCCAAAAAAACACCAAAAAAATATATCTTCTTTCTCTCTCAATATCCATCCATCTCTTCTAAGAGATATAAAGCCATTGGCAATATAAATACAAGCCAATTTTTGAGGACCTTATACTCTCTCTTTTCATACCCCCAAAAATACCAATCCTTATACGCTCTCTTTCCTACACAGTTTATTATTTATTCTGTTGAAATATTTGTAATCCTAATTCTATACTTATAAATAGAATTAAGGAAATTATAGAAAGAAAAAGAGATTGGTAGCTTGTATTATCATCCAAATTGATTGCCTTTGAGCTAATACAAAGCAAGCACACACAAAAGGAGGACGTACTGCCGGACTAGTATAAGCGCTACCGGGAGAACCTACCTTAATAAAAAATGTCTCATGTTCATTTTCGTTTTTAATCAATTTTTGTCGGTACTGTTCACATATACGGTGGTACTGTTCACAGTCACTGTTCACATATACGGTGGTACTGTTCACAGTCACTATTCATATATACGGTAGTACTGTTCACAAACACTATTCACAGTTACAATCCGTTATTAAACCTCTAATCCACCATTATTCATTGATTGATCGGTCGTTAACTATTTGTTCTAGATTTTGATACCATCAAATCTTTTTTTAAAATTATAGTTGAACGCAAAAATGTCACTAGAATTAATAAATTTATACTTGATTTTTATCTCAAAATTATTTTCTATATAACACAAACTAACATTTTTTTTCACACTTCTTAATTTTTTTGATTTAAAATATTAATGTATATTGAAATGCACCGTCAATAGCAAAATGTAATTATAATTTAAAATCACTAGCAACTAAATATCAAAGTATTAGGGGTGTTCGACAATTCTAATCCGGTATGCGAATCTAACATGATTTGATGTTGGTTTTGAAATTTAATATCTAATCCAAATCAAAACGTCTAGCCAATCCATTCCAATCCAAATGAAAACGAATCCTGTTTAATACTAAAATGTTCAAAATCAAATGTTAAAAAATTGAATCTTACAAAAGAAATTTAATGAAGCACCATTTATCTAATAGAATAACACTACAAAAGGTTGAACTACAATTCAATTTTACTCTTAAAAATCCATCATAATACTTGACTAAATAGTAAAAAACACCATCAAATCATATTTAAAGTAAAAAAGTATTCAAAATAAATAACATATTAAATGTCTTTGAAATATCCATGAAAGTCCTCTCTAAGGTGCATAAAGTTCTTCTCAAATGCTCACAATTTTAACTTGGTTGATAATCCTTTGAAGCTTATAATCTGCATATGAGAAAAGTAAAGATGTTAAATATAACATAACTGATTAATTACGAAAATAAGATGAAATACATAAGAAATGACAAAATTTAAATTAACTGTAAATGTTGACATTATTCTTATTTTAATATATAAACATAAAATTAAATGTACCTTATGGGAAATTAACACGTGCTTCCCAATCGTCACACTTGGTCTTTATCAAAGGTTCCCATCCAGCTGCATCTTTTGACCTGAGGTAGACCCACCATGGTACAATCTTTGGAATTGGTGCATCATGCTTCAAAATTGCCTTCATGAAGTGAAACTCATCGTATAATACAATAGGAATAATTTGAATGTTGGCCGGTGGTCCAAGCCTCAATGGTAAGTAGGTAAAAGACTGTGAGGGTGATATAACAGAAATAACACAATTAAATGCAGTGGCAAATAAAGGCCCCATTTCAGGAAATTGCATCCAATATTTCCTTTTACAACCATACTCATTGAAGAAATCTAGTCTCCTCTCTAATTCCTTATAAATTTTTTCACCACCCAATTGATATGTGTATAACTCTTTGTAATCCCTTAATTCTGTTAACATAGTAGCCCTAACCCTTTCCACCCATCCTCCTTATTTTTACCTAATAACTCGACACAAGCTCGTAATCCACAATGGCCATCAGGTGCAACATCTTCTAATGCCAAAATAACATACTCTTTGATATATGGATTGAAGAGAGCTAAAACATGGTTAATAAATCCCTTATAATTTAAATCAATCAATCCTAACTTCGTTTGCTTGGATTGTTTTTTTAGAATTTTCTTATGAACTGATTGAAGGTGGTTAATTAACTCATCTTCATTTAAATCGGTTAACGTTGGCTTCTTTCACTTAGGTTGTTTCTTAAGAGTTTTATTCTGAATTAATTCAAGGTCTTCGACAGTCTTCGTATATTCAAACCCTGAATAGTCCCTTTTAGTGCTATAAGTTGCCGCCCTTTGTCTTTTTGTCGATTTTTGCGGTCGCCCCTTTGAAATAGTTGTAGCTAAAGGTTCATTCAACCATGTTGTTTCTGGATCAGCAAGCTCTCTTATTTTCTTTATTAAAATCCTACGTTGTTCATCATTACATTCTTCAAATCTCTTTATCAACCTTTTAATTTCCAAGGAACCATCGAGGTCATTATGATTTTCTAGTGTTGGCACGATTAAAAGTTTTGACCAGTGAGAGTCGCATGATAATAAAGGGATAGCCCTATTCTGGCGACCAAAATCAGCAATTTTTTGTGCGCATGGAAGACCATGAGTTACACATAGGATACATCGACAAGTGTTTTTGTCAATGCCGACCTTATAACTCCTTTTAATTTCTTTCAATATTAAGTTTAATGCATGATGAGAAATATAACCTCTTAATTCTCTCAAAGCTGGCAAATGGTATGCACGCATTACACGAATCAAGCTATGTTCAAATGACTCAGTGACGGCAGTAATCTGGCCAATGATCATGCGATTGAGGATATGCCACAAGGATGTGAAGTTTTCTTTATATGATTCTAGGTACTTCTTCAGTCTTGAATGTGCACCCTCAACTCGAGCTGTTGTTATGCTTCCAAAATGTCTTAGTCTATTGGTCCAAGCACAAACAAATCGTTCCTTCCATGGCAACCACGTTTTATTAATATAACTAACACAATGGGAATATTGTGTTGATTTCCATTTTTCTTCAAAGGCGATCCATCGATTAGCATACTCTTCTTCGGAAGATGAATAAACTATTTCTATCCATTCACGCTCAAATGTAACCCATTCATCATTAGTTTGAAATGACTTTTTACAATGTGCTGTAACATTCTTCGATATGTGCCAAGTACATAACAAGTGAAATGCATTAGGGAAGACTTTACGAATAGCACCTATTAGCGCGAGCTCCCTATCTGTCACAAAAACAGTTGGCAATTGAGACAAATCAAAAACATCCTTTAACCTATTAAGGGCCCAGGTGTAGTTCTCTTCTAGCACATCTGTTAAAAATGCAAACCCGACGCAAAATGTCTTGTTCGTAGACGAAACGCCAACAATCTGAAGTAATGGTCGCTTAAACCGATTGGTTTTGTAAGTACAATCTAGTAACATGACTGAGGGGAAACACTTTGCCAACTTTATAGAATCTGGAATTGCCCAAAAAAGATCAATCACTTCATCAGTCTTAGGATCCCGATGATGCCATTCAAAATAATTATTTTCATATAACAACTTCATAACTTGTTGCATCGCTAACCTCCCTTCTGTTTCGACAGTTCTAAATTTTTTTTTGCGCATTGTAAACTGTGGAAATTGTGGACTTATTCCCCATATTTCGTAGCTTTAAGGTTGTAAGAACATCTTTCGGTTTTACACCACTTTTTGTTAATTCTTCAACAATTTGTTGTTCTTCACATTTTAGCCTACCAGCATAAGAATGACCAATATTAGTTACACTAAGTGGGTGGTTGTGTAAACCATTGATCACCATAACCTTCCACTTTTCATCTTCACACATTGTTCCTCAACTTGAAAGGACAATTGCACTTTTTTGAACCTGATGATCGTTTGCTTTTCCTTATATCTTCCTTAACTATGTTATCTCAAAATAAAATATTTTTCCTTTGGTGACTACGAAAGACACCGCCCCTCTCACAACCTAGTAAAACTCTGGGCTTCTGTGAGCTATGTCCTGCGTCAAATTTTGCAATAACGACAACTGTGTTCAATCCAATGGCAACATTTTGAGCCCAAAGAATTAGTTCCTCCCGTGAATCAAATATCTGCATAGAAAAGAAAAAAAATAAAGTAACTGTAATTTACAAATAATTAACATTAATGTAACAAAAAACTTTAAGTCTAAAATATATTCACCTTATCTATTCTGAAATGTGTAGTTAAATCGACACTAATATGTTGTTCGATTGCTTCTGATGGTGGTGCCAAATAATTTTCAACATCTTCTATTTTTAAATTGCACGCAGATAACTTCTCATATCTATTGTCTAAACCCATGCTTATTTCCTAAAAATCCATATTAAAAAAGAACAAAAATAATTATTATTGTAAAGTTACAACTTCTTATGCAATATTTGATTAGATAAAAAAAAACTCTTTTGATAAATAAATGTATGTGCCTGAATTCGTATGCATGGGTCCCTTTCTCTCACACACTCACTTAGGCATTCAATGAATAATACAAAGCAACTATATAATTTAGGACAGGAAGTGGCTGGACTTCATAGTGGTGATGAAAGGCTCATGTGATTCTCGTGGAAAGTCATCTCACAAATGTACATTTATTTCCCTAGTAAGATTAAACTTGAAGTAACTAATCGATGGCTCTTATCAAGGGTGGAGCCCAAGGGGGCAATAATAACACTACAAAAAAAATAGTTTATCAAAATAGCAACTAATATTTACAAGTGACTGATCGATGGCAAAAAAAATGTCATTATGCAGCTCAAGGGATCGATCAGCAACCATGCAAATTACTCTTTGGCATGCTAATAATAAGACTCTGCACATTAATTACTGCATTTAATTAGTTAGCCCTTTAATACATACAAATATATATATATATGCATATACATATATCTATTAATGTTTTTTATTCTTAAAAATCTTAGAGAATCCTACGTGGGGTCTTTTTCATCTTAATCTTTGGAATCAACAATAGTACCTTTTTAATGGGATAAGGTGAGGTTTCTGCTTCATTGATTCACTTTCAGCTTTAAAAGGTAGGTGCACCACTATGTAAGCCTATATGTATAATTTTTGTATATGCAACCCATTTGGTTTATAAATTAAGCAACTGCCATAGAAGTACGAGTATACATATATATTTAGAAATTGATATCTAAACTTAATTATAATGCATGGAAATTAAAACAATATAGTGAATTTGGGTGTAGTTGTTGGCACTCCTTAAAAATCCGTAAGCACTTAAAACAACTATATCTTCACATTACTTATAATGCATGGAAATTAAAACCATACTTAATTATTATATTAATTCATTCAAAGAAAAGGGAAAGCTCTATTGCTAGCCTAAACTAATTAACATTATTGTCATCAATGCATCTAATTGAGTGTGTCCAAGGGGACCTTCCAATAATTAACATTATTTTCATTAATGCTCTGTTGCTAGTCCAAGCTAATAAAATTTAACATTATATATGATTATACCAATGCACAACCAAACCCAACAACACAATTAAACTCAAATAGATATATTTAAGTTGGTTGGAGTAATTAATCAAACACCTTATGTGCATTTATTATATGCTCATGAATACTATAATATCATAACAAAAATACCACCAATGCATAACCAAATCAAATAGCAAAATCAAACACAAATAGATACACTCAAATTAGTTGGGATAATTGATCAACCTCCTTTTGAAATCAAGTTAGTTGGGGTAATTAACAAGTTCTGTGTACTTGAATAAATAAATAAATATTGCAACTCGGGCATCACCCACGTATATAGACCCATTTAATTTTTTTATATATATCTCAACTATGTTTGATGAATCCATTAACTTTTGTCTACAAGCAGGATATATAATTATGACGATATGAATGCTCCCATCACTAGCTTATGTTTGATGCTTCCAACTTGGGTTTGGTTATACAAGACAATACCCACATATATATAATGTAAAGAAATAAAGAAGAATCATACCTTACCTTGAAATTTTGTTGAATTGATAATGATAAAAAAGAGACGGCGATGAAGAAACAAACGAAGAAAAAAGAGGCAACGATGAAGAGGAAAAAAAAAGTCGTGTGTTTAATTTTAGAGAGTAGGGTGCCTTTAAACACATGACCTAATTATATAACTTACCTTTTTTTATAATAAGGGTGTTTAAATTAGAATATAAGGGTGCTTTTACCAGCACCCTTTTTTGACCTGCTCTTTCTTTAGTCTCATTTTGCGTTTTAATATTTTCTCCTTTTTTTCTTTTTTAAACTTATTGCATTTTGCAAAACAAAAAAACCTTTTAACATTTTCATTTTAGAAAATGATATTAGCACTCTACTTTTGTTCTAAAACACTTTAGTTTCTTTTTTAGTAACACTTATATATATCTTTTTGGACACTTTTTATATGAATAAAAATAAAAGTGGAGTTCCTTAGTACTAAAATGGAGTGCTAATATCATTTCCCTTTCATTTTAGATATTTATAGTTAATCTTAGATTTAATTTAAATTAATTTTGTGATTAACTTTAAGTAAATATCTAATCATGCTAAGTTTATGATGGCGTGAAATAGTTGTTTTACCTCGTGAACCAATCACAGGAAGATACGTAGATATTACTGTCAGCATGACAAAACAAAGCTATAAGATCTTACCTTAATGCTACGCATCCAGAAAAGCTCGTGGGAATGTTGAAACAGTGTTCATGTTGTATTCGAGGTCAGAGGTAAACCTTTAGAGCTCCTTTGCCAAGCTGAAGTTGATGACGCACAACCACTCTATCATTGTAGTTGATAGAAGCATGGGCGACTGCCCCCAACCCTGTAGGGGGCACATAACCTCCCTCAACTTTATTAAATGCGTACCAATTCCATTTAATGCACCGGTATTCATGGAGAAGTAACGTTAGAGTTGTAATAACATGAAATTTTTGAAGAGTTTAGGAATCTTGATTAATTACATACTAAATTGCAAAACTTCATGAGTTTCGTATGGACTAAAATATTACGTGTAAGTACACAAATTTTCTATCACTTGAAATTAAGCCCAAATCTGTAAGTTTATTTGATTTTATTACATTAGAACATTTCATAATTATATCACTCCTCTCATTTTCCCACTTTTTGTAATTAGGTATATAATTTTTTTTCTTAATCATTTTTTAATTTTAAAATTAAAGGAAACCTAAAAACATAATTATATAATTAATATACAGTTAGGTAGATTTGAATACTCAGACAAGTTTGATGGGGTAAATAATAATTTTACCATTGGCCTATAAAAATAATATTCTACACTTTCTTTTACATAATATTCCACACTTTCTTTTAAATAAATATTCCACTCAATAATATTTCACACTTCTCTTTAAATAAATATTTCACTCAATAATATTACGCTTTCTTTTAAATAAATATTCCACTCAATAATATTCCACACTTTTCTTTAAAATAAATATTTCACTCACATCCACTAACTTTTTCCAAATTAACTTTTTACCCCTCATTTTGATCAAATTTATTTTTTTACCATTCTCCATTTACCTATAAATACCTCATCTCATTCATTCATTAAACACACCAAAAACAAGCCAAAACAACAAGCCAACAAAAACACACAACAATACACCATCTTTCTCATCCAACACCACCTATCTCATCCAAGAGATAAAGATATCATTGGTAATACAAATGCAAGCCAGTTCAAGAAGAAGATTTAAGGGTTTTATACCTTCTCTTCTCATACCCCAAAAAATACCAACAACCCTTATACACCATCTCTCCTACACAGTATATTATTTATACTATCGAAATATTTATAATCTTAATTCTATACTTATAAATAGAATTAGTGAAATTGTAGAGAGATAAGTTGGTAGCTTGTATTCTCACCAAAGTTGATTGCCTTTGAGTTAATACAAAGCGAGCGCACACACACAAAAAGATGACGTATTGCCGAAATAGCATAAGCGCTACCGGGGGAAGCTACCTTATCAAAAAATGGCATGTGCTTATCATTGCGCCTAGGGGTGGGAAAATATACCACTTATACTGTACTAATCCGTACCAAATTAAAACATTACCAAAATATACCAAAATTTGGTAATGGTATAATACCAATCGATATTGTACCATACCAAATTATTTTGGCACGGTACCGGTACTCAAACTCATTACCGACGGTATATTGTACTGATGTGCCAAGAAATTGGTATAATGTAGGGCACTATTATATATCTTGGAGAGCATATATTACTACATTTTTTGTGTTTTTGGAGCTTTTCAGGTATTTGGAATTAAATCGAGAAGTTTGCAATTGAAGGAAAAAATGGTTGTGCGCAAGGTCGGAGTTCAATTAATTTCTTGCACTAATCCATATGGAATTTGAAGAAAACTTCAGAAATGAAAGTTCTAGATTTCTGAGTTAGCTATGCGTGGACGAAAACCTTGCGTCCATCGGAGTTTGGAGCGCACAGTTATGGCCGAAATAAGATCAGTTCGCTGAATAAATTCATTCCAGCGGACCCAAATTTAACCCACTCCGAATTTAAAAAGTGCTGGGCCAAGCCACTTAATTAATCCAGCCATGCAGTAGCCCATCCAATAAAGCCCAAGACCATAATTAAAGCTATTCAATTATAAAATGGGGCAAAGGTTTGTCGACAACAGCAGTAGCCGCACTCCATTATGTTCTCTGATTTTTTTCTTTGCACAATTTTCGATAATTACACAGCAACAGTAGTTTGCATTTTTATTTTTTCCCCTTTCTTCAAGCACAATTATCGAGACATATACATAGCAAAAAATTAATCTATTTTCCCTTCTTTTCTGCATGTTTACCGAGGATAGCAATTAATTTGTTTTGGTTTATTTTTATGGAGCATTAGTGAATAGTTTGGAGCAGTTAGTTTATACAATTAATTCAGAATTATTCATCTTCAATTTATTTGTGCATACCAAGTAAGTATTTTATTTATTTAATTATGCATTACATAATTATGTTTTGTGTTTCAATTTCAAGCATGCTAGGCTAGGTTATTTTCTAGGGTTGAGGATGAGTATATTTGGTTGATTCCCTTGCATGTATTCATGCTAATTGACTCTACCAATTTAATGCTTTAATGCTAAAAATAATTTTTACTATTGAATGCCCATTTTAATTGATAAAAATAAAATTAGATTCTCACTATTTTTTGTTAGATTCACCTTATGATTTGTTAAGAGCGGATATAGGGTGTGTTTTGGCGGATATAGTGAGTGTTTTGATTTTATACATTTGTTTGGCCGTGGAAGAATTAACACTTGAATTTTATAATTTAATTGAGCTTAATTGAATTTATTTGTCGCTTCTAACAGAGTCGAGAGACCAAATTAGTGCGAGACAGAGAGTAGAGTTTGCTGAGCATGGATACTAGGAACATGATATCAAATATATGACTCTGCCACCCTAGTATTTTATTAATTGATTATTTCATTAGTATTTTTATTAGTTTATTATTTTATTCGTATTCTTAGTTGATAAATCATCCCAATCAATTTTTAAGCTAGATTAGGAATTAATTATAATTAGTGAGAGATATACGTACATTCCATCCATTAAGTCCCTAGGGTTCGACTTCGCTCTTGCTTAAGCTATACTAAGTACCGATTCGTGCACTTACGAGTAATTAAAATATTCACAACAAGTTTTTGGCGCCGTTGCCGGGGACTTAAAAATTTGTGTTTCCGCCATCTCACTAATTTATATTATTCCTTCTACTAATTCCCTTAAAAAAATTTCTTAGGAGTAGAGTAGTGCGTCAGCATTGTTTGAAAGCGCGGTGTTAAGAGATTGAATAGGATAGAGAACTTAGAACTCAATCCTTTGTTTGAGGAAAGAACGATGGCTGATGAACAAGAAAAGGCGAAAACTTTGAAGGAGCTTTTCTCTCCTATCACTACCAACACACCATCATGCATTGTTTTACCTGCCACTACCGCAAACCATTTCGAGCTTAAACCGCAAGTAATGCAACTTCTTCCTAATTTTCATGGAATTGATCAAGAAGACCCTTACCTCTATATTAAGGATTTTCTAGAAATCTGTGCCACTTTCAAGTTTCAAAATTTTTCTGATGATTCTGTTCACTTATGTTTATTTTTTTCTCCCTAAAAGGGAAAGCAAAAACGTGGCTCAATTCACTACCCTCTAGGTCCATCACTGGTTGGGAGACTTTAGTTTTCAAATTTTTAACTAAAATTTTTCCCATGTCAAGGACAAATGAACTTAGAAGGCAGATATCTTATTTTTGTTAAGAGGATCATGAAAAATTTTACCAATCTTGGGAAAGATTTAAGGACCTACTTTTGAGATGTCCTCACCTTGGTTTTGAAAAATGGAGACTAGTTCAGTTCTTTTACAATGGGTTGGCTCAAACTAATCGAAATATGATTGAGTCGATGAACAGTGGTACTTTCCTTAGGCTCACAGAAGATGAAGCTTACAATTTTCTTGAGAACCTCTCCGAGAGCTCTCAGCAATGGGATTTCTCTTCTCATAGAAATTCATCAGCTCAAGTTAAGAAGGAAGTTAAGAAAGAGGGTATCTATAACCTATCTAAAAATGTAGAGACTAGAAGGCAGTTAGATAGTCTCTCAAATAAACTTGAAGCGTTAACTCTACGGTTAGATAGCAATTTTGTTAATCAAATTCAAGTGGAAGGATGTTCTGTGTGTGCTAGCCTTATGCATGCATCGCAAACTTGCCCCTCTATGGTAGGATTCCCTGAATTCTTGCCACAACAAGTAAATGCGATGAATGAATACAAAAGGCAATTCAATAGCCCATTCACAGAGACAAACAATCCGGGTTGAAGAAATCGCCCAAATTTTTCGTGGACTCAACCTCAACCCATACTTAATATGGGTTCCCCATCAGTTAGTGTTCCACGACAGCAGCCACCTCCTGGTTTTCATCCTCATATTAATTCTTATACATCATTCCAACCTGCTCCACCTGCTCCAACGCCCCATGTCACTCCACAATAATTTTCATCGTTAGAGGACACTCTCCAGCAATTCATCCAAGTAACCACCCAAAATAATCAGGCTTTAAGCCAACTTTTACAAGAAGTTAGGAATAACGACCTTATGAACACTCAAGCTATCATTAGGTTAGAGGGTCAAATAGGTCAAATGACGAGTCAATTGGGTGAGAAAGAAAATGGTAAATTTTTAAGTCAACCAATCCTGAATCCTAAAGGTGTTTCCTCAAGTGGGACCGCTCTTAACCTACTAAATGCACCAACACATGGGCAAGTTCCAGGCATCACCACACTTAGGTCAGGAAAGGTAGTTGACAATAAAGTGAGAATGCCAGCTAGCGAGGAGGAAGAGAAAGAAGAAGAGCAAATTCCAGCTGAGGTTAAGTTTTCACCTCAAGTTATGAATTAAGCTCCTCCTTCTAAGCAAGTAAGTGAAGATCTCTCGAATATGACCTTTGTTCCTAAAGCCCCATTTCCTTATAGGCTAAAAGACAATAAGAAAGGTACTCAATTCGAAGAAATCTTGGATGTGTTTAAGTAAGTTCAGATAAACATCCCACTACTTGATACTATCAAGCAAGTACCTTCTTATGCCAAGTTTCTTAAAGACTTGGTAACTCAAAAGAGGAGGACAAATGTTCTAAAAAAATGCATTCTTAGCTAAACAAAGAAGCTCCATTATTCAATGCAAGATCCCTGTCAAATATAAGGACCCTGGCTGTCCAACAATTTCTTGCAAGATAGGAGATCATCATATTGAGCGAGCTTTGGTAGATCTGGGGGCTAGTGTAAATTTATTGCCATATTATGTTTATGTGTAGTTACATTTAGAAGAGTTGAAGCCTACACCAATGACAATCCAACTTGCATTTAGGAGATTTAAGGACTACTTTTGAGATGTCCTCACCATGGTTTTGAAAAATGGAGACTAATTCAGTTCTTTTACAATAAGTTGACTCAAACCAATCGAAATATGATTGAGTCGATGAACAGTGGTACTTTCCTTAGGCTCACAGAAGATGAAACTTATAATTTCCTTGAGAACCTCTCTGAGAGCTCTCAGCAATAGGATTTCTCTTCACATGAAAATTCATCACCTCAAATTAAGAAGGAAGTTAAGAAAGAGGGCATCTATGAGCTATCTGAAAGTGTAGAGACTAGAAGGCAGTTAAATAGTCTCTCAAAGAAACTTGAAGCGTTAACTCTGCGGTTAGATAGTAATTCTGTCAATCAAATTCAAGCGGAAGGATGTTCTGTGTGTGCTAGCCCTATGCATGCGTCGCAAACTTGCCCTTCTATGGTAGGATTCCCCGAATTCATGCCACAACAAACTTGTTGTGAATGTTTTAATTACTCGCAAGTGCAAGAATCGGTACTTAGTATAGTTTAGGAAAGATCGAGGTCGAACCCTAGGGACTTGATAGATAGAATGTACGTATCTCTCTCACTAATTAGAATTAATTCCTAATCTAGCTTAAAAATTAATTAGGATAATTTATCAACTAAGAATACGAATAAAATAATAAACTAATAAAAATACTAATGAAATAATCAATTAATAAAATACTAGGGTGGCGGAGTCATATATTTGATATCATGTTCCTAGTATCCATGCTCAGCAAACTCTACTCTCTGTCTTGCACTAATTTAGTGTCTCGACTCTATTAGATGTGAAAAATAAATTCAATTAAGCTCAATTAAATTATAAAATTCAAGTGTTAATTCTTCCACGGCCAAACAAATGTATAAAATCAAAATACTCGTTATATCCGCCAAAACACACCCTATATCCGCTCTTAACAAATCATAAGGTGAATCCAACAAAAAATAGTGAGAATCTAATTTTATTTTTATCAATTAAAATAGGCATTCAATAGGAAAAAATATTTTTAGCATTAAAGCATTAAATTGGTAGAGTCAATTGGCATGAATACATGCAAGGGAATCAACCAAATATACTCATCCTTAACCCTAGAAAATAACCTAGCCTAGCATGCTTGAAATTGAAACACAAAACATAATTATGTAATGCATAATTAAATAAATAAAATACTTACTTGATACACGCAAATAAATTAAAGATGAATAATTCTAAATTAATTGCATAAACTAACTGGTCCAAACTATTCGCTAATGCTCCATAAAAATAAACCAAAACAAATTAATTGCTATCCTCAGTAAACGTGCAGAAAAGAAGGAAAAAAAGATTAATTTTTTGCTATGTATATGTCTCGATAATTGTGCTAGAACAAAGGGAAAAAAATAAAATTGCGAATTGCTGTTGCTGTGTAATTATCCAAAACTGTGCAAAGAAAAAAATCAAAGAATAGAATGGAGTGCGGCTGCTGCTATTGTTGACAAACCTTTGCCCCCTTTTATAATTGAATAGCTTTAATTATGGGCTTGAGCTCTATTGGATGGGCTGTTGCATGGCTGGATTAATTAAGTGGCTTGGCCCAGCACTCTTTAAATTCGGAGTGGGTTAAATTTGGGCCCGCTGGAATGAATTTATTCAGCGCACTGATTTTATTTTGGCCATAACTTTGCGCTCCGAACTCCGATTGACGCAAAGTTTTTGCCCATGCGTAGCTAACTCAAAAATCAAAAATCTAGAACTTTCATATTTGGAGTTTTCTTCAAATTCCATATGGATTAGTGCATGAAATTTATTGAACTCAAGCCTTACGCGCATCCATTTTTTCCTTCAATTGCAAACTTCTCGATTTAATTCCAAATATCTGAAAAGTTCCAAAAACACAACAAATGTAGTAATATATGCTCTCCAAGATATATAATAGTGCCCTTCATTGTACCAATTTCTTGGCACATCACGTACTGTATCGAAATTTTGATATTACCATGGTAAACCGTACTGAACCGTACAAATTGTGCCATTATATAAAATACTAAAATAATACCAAAATTTATATATCTATGTATGTGTATATATATTTATATATCTATCTATTTATATATTTTGTATAGATTGTTAGAGTATGAAAAAAAATAAAAAATAATTAACAATTTGTTAATAATAATGATAAAATTATCTAGGACTTGAATTGATCATATATATACTTTTAGAATATATATATATATATACTTTTTCTATGTGTATATATATATTTATTTATATATCTGTGTATTTATATATTAGTTCATGGTTTGCTTAAGATTCTACTGCAATTATTTTTTTGTATTGTCCAAGTTCATGGATGACCTTTTAAAAGCCACAGGTTTCCTCCAAAGCTATTCCTTTTATTTTATTTGTTTGGATTGTGTCTCTGTATATGCAAACAACAGCTTTCGGGTACAATTTTATTTTAACAAGTCTATCAACTACTTGCTTTTAGTAATTTTTTCCATTTTTATATATATTTATATATCTGTGTATTTATATAAATTGTTAGATTATGAAAAGAAATGAAAAATAATTAACAGTTTGTTAATAACAATGATAAAATTACAGTTTGTTAGTAACAATTTTCATCATGTATACTTTTGCTTTTTTTTCATCGAAGTGAAACCATTCACTGTATTTGGTTTCCATCATTTTCTTTTTCAATTGGGTTTTTAGTGGAATCACTCCTTTAAATTGATTTCCTAGGAAATTTTCTGCTGTTTGTGTTTGAACTTTTCTTGGAACTCAATGAACTGGGCTAAGTTAGTAACAATGATAATTTTTTTGGTAATGTACCGCCGTACCATGGTTTATAATGTAACAATATTTATACATAATTTAGTGTTTTTGGAACAATTGATTGCCAAAACTTAATTAAAGGTAAGTAAAAATAACGTAATTGTTTTATTTTATCCAAAAATGCTCACTATTGACCGTCGACTTTTAGTTTTTTTTTTATGATTGATTTTTTTGGTAATATATTGTACCACACCGAACTATACCAATATTTTGGTATACCAGATTTTTGGTATGGCAATGGTAATGAATTTTGGTGTACCAAATTTTTGGTACGGTACACGGTATACTCGGTATGATACAGTATTGTACCAAAGCAACTCCTAATTGCGCCGCATTTACTCTTTATTCACCAATATTCACCAAGATTCAAAGTGATATCACAACTACCTTTGCTTATTCAAGAAGTTTGTAGATTTTGAGGGAATTCTTTTTTTAATGTTTTTGTTATTCATACTTTACTTGAAGATGAATTTTTGCTTCCCACTTTACTTGAAGTTTGCAGATTTGAATTTTTGTTATCAATTTTTGATACTTTTCATTAGTGTAAAAGGTGAGGGGAATTTTTGATACTTTACTTGAAAATGAATTTTTGTTTCCCACTTTACTCGAAGTTTGCATATTTGAATTTTTGTTATAAACCTATAATAAGAACTCGAAGAAAAACTAAAATTTAGTAGAAAGAAAGCGATAAAATAAAATCCTTCTTCACCTAGCACATTCTCCCTCCATTACTCGTTCCCTCATTCATTCTCAACTACAATCAGGGGCGTCCCCATATATCGGCAAGTGGGGGCAATCGCCCCTAGTTGGCTTTCGATTATTTTTACTAGATATGGGGTATTTTAAAAAAAAAGAAAAAAATATAGGGACTTATGTGTATAAATTTATACTTGAGAGTGATTAAGTGTAATAAAATTTTTTTTATCAATCCCATCCACTTGCCAGTTGCCACTGTCGACATCATACCTCATTTATTTTTCTTTTTGTTCCTTTCTTTCCTTTTGTTTTTTTCCTTTCTTTCTTTCTTTCTTTCTCTGTCTCTGTATTTTTCTTTTTGCCCACTGTCGCTGCCGACATTCTTTCTTAATGTCTCCGTTCCTTCCATTTCCATTGGCTACACAAATCTCACTCGGACCACTCATTCTCCAATCATCTCTCTCACTCTACATTTTTTAAGGTATTTCTTTTTTTAGATCTACTTTTTAATTTTGGGTATAAATTAATTTTTTGATTAGTTGCATAATATGAGTTGTATTTCTTAATTAATTGTATAATATTAAGTGTGTATTGCTTGAAGTATTGATTTATTGTTGAATATTTGGTGATTTAAGTTTAAACAATTAAACCCCTAATTTAAAATATTAGTTATATTAGGTATTTAGGTGTATTAAAATATCTTTTTGAAGAGATATTAGTTGCCAAAGGTATTTTGTTTGATACAATGTTAATGTTAGTTGATTTAAGTTTATTTTCAAGATAAAATAAATTTAATATTATCAATTTATTGAATAATATTAGTTGATTAATTGAATAATTGAATAATATGAGTTGTATTTCTTAATTAATTGTATAATATTAAGTGTATTGCTTGATGCATTAATTTATTGTTAAATATTTGGTGATTTAGGTTTAAACAATTAAACCCCTAACTTAAAATATTAGTTATATTAGGTATTTAGGTGTATTAAAATATCTTTTATAAGAGATATTAGTTGTCAAAAGTGTGCGTTACGCAATCGAATGTGAGATGAATTTATAAATGATTGTTTGGTGACATACATTGAACAAAATATTTTCAATAATATTAATAAGGAGGACATGCTACAATACTTTTCAAATATGAAACCCCGTAGAATTTTATTGTAATTTGTAAGCATTAAGTGTTTTAAGACTTTTAGTTGTATCAACTATTACTATTAATGCAATTATGTTTGTGGTTAAATTTGTTCTCCTCGGTGGTTGATATGCTTTAAATTTATTTTTGTTTATTTTAAATTTCGCCCCCAGTTGGTTAAATTTCTAGGTCTACCACTGACTACAATTGCTTTATGTTCCTTCGAATAATAGCAAAGGATGAGTGTGTCTGTAATCGATGGCCATCCGTTAGCTTTACCGTCTCTACTTGTGTGTGTGTCACGCCGCTTTCCTCAATCGAATTTTATCCTTTTTATGTTTTCTTATCTCTAGCGTCTCGATTATGGTCTAACCTATATGATTTTTTTTCTTTATAAATGTAAGAATAGTTCAGTCAAATATATAAAATGTTGGTTTCTAGCTCAAGTGTTAAGTTGCCTCTATTTAATAGCAGATGATAAGTTCAATTCTCATTACCCTTTGTTTTAGTTTCTATATTTTTTTGACATGCTCTTTCTCTAGTCTCATTTTGCGTTTTAATATTTTATCTTTTTTTTCTTTTTTAAACTTATTGCATTTTGCAAAACAAAAAAACCTTTTAACATTTTCATTTTGGAAAATGATATTAGCACTCTACTTTTGTTCTAAGACACCCTACTTTCATTTTTAGTGACACTTATATATATATATATATATATATATATATATCTTTTGGGACACTTTTTATATCAATAAAAATAAAAGTGGAGTGCCTTAGTACTAAAGTGGAGTGCTAATATCATTTCCCTTTCATTTTAGATATTTGTGGTTAATCTTAGATTTAATTTAAGTTAACTTTGTGATTAACTTTTAGTAAATATCTAATCATGCTAAGTTTATGATGGCATAAAATAGTTGTTTTAAATCCTACCTTAATGCTACGCATCCGGAAAAGACACGTAGATATTACTGTCAACTTTATTAAATGTGTACCAACTCCATTTAATACACCAGGATTCATAGAGAAGCAACGTTAGAGTTGTAATACCACGTAATGTAATTAGTGTAAAATTAGACATGTATTAATCTCAATTAAATGAAATTTTTGAAGAGTTTAGGAATCTTGATTAATTACATACTAAATTGCAAAACTTCATGAGTTTTGTATGGACTAAAATGTTACGTGTGAGTACACAAATTTTCTATCACTTGAAATTGAGCCCGAATCTGTAAGTTCATTTGATTTTGTTACATTGGAACATTTCATAATTATATCACTCCACTCATTTTTCCTACTTTTCGTAATTAGCTATATATAATTTTTATTCTTAATCATTTTTTAATTTTAAAATTAAAGGCAACCTAAAAACATAATTATATAATTAATATACAATTAGGTAGATTTGAATACTCAAACCAGTTTGATGGGGTAAATAATAATTTTACCATTGGCCTACAAAAATAATATTTTACACTTTCTTTTACATAATATTCCATACTTTCTTTTAAGTAAATATTTCACTCAATAATATTCCACACTTCTTTTTAAATAAATATTCCACTCAATAATATTAGACGCTTTCTTTTAAATAAATATTCCGTTCAATAATATTCCACACTTTTCTTTAAAATAAATATTCCACTCACATCCACTAACTTTTGCCAAATTAACTTTTTACCCTTCATCTTCATCAAATTTATTTTTTTTTACCACTTTTCATTTACCTATAAATAGCTCATCTCATTCATTCATTAAACGCACCAAAAACAAGCCAAAACAACAAGCCAACAAAAACATACAACAATACACCATCCTTCTCATCCAACACAATTCTTCTCATCCAACACCACTTATCTCATCCAAGAGATAAAGATATCATTGGTAATACAAATGCAAGCCAATTCAAGAAGAAGATTTAAGGGTCTTATACCTTCTCTTCTCATACCCCAAAAAATACCAACAGCCCTTATACACTCTCTCTCCTACACAGTGTATTATTCATACTATTGAAATATTTGTAATCCTAATTCTATACTTATAAATAGAATTAGTGAAATTGTAGAGAGAGAAGTTGGTAGCTTTTACTCTCACCAAAGTTGATTGCCTTTGAGTTAATACAAAGCGAGTATACACACACAAAAAGAGGACGTACTGCCAAAATAGCATCAGTGCTACCGGGAGAAGCAACCTTATCAAAAAATATCATGTGCTTATCATTGCGCATAGGGGTGAAAAAATATACCACTTATACCATACCAATCCGTACCAAACCAAACAATTACTATAATATATCAAAATTTGGTAATGGTACAATACCAATCAGTATTGTACCATACCAAATTATTTTGGCACGGTACTGGTACTCAAACTCATTACCAACGGTATACCGTACCGTACTGAAATTTTGATATTACCATGATATACCATACTGAACCGTACCAATATTGCCATTATATAAAATACTAAAATAATACCAAAATTTATATATCTATGTATGTGTATATATATTTATATATCTATCTATTTATATGTCTGTGTATAGATTGATTAAAACAAACAAACTTAGGGGGGGATCGTATTGCCTGGATTGATTTTAAGGTTTTTATCAAAAACAATTTGAGATTTGATAAGCGGAATTAAAACCCTAGGTCTACTTAATTTTAGTGTCAAAATCTGTGTTGTGTTGTCTAACAATTATATCAAGCAATCAAACAAAAAACAATCACACAATACCAAGAATTTACGAGGTATCCCTACTTGCGTAGGACTAATCCTCGGGACTAACCGACAGTTCTTCACTATGATCAAAACGGAATTACAGATTCGATGACTTAAAAAAATTACTTCTCCATAATTTATGCAATAGTCTCGTCAATCATTTGAATATAGAATTCAATCGCAGCTGGCTTGGCGTAGCGTTTTCCGCTTTTTCGACTTACCCGTCGCCTCCTTTCACGCACTTGATCACAATCTTTCACTACCGTCTGCAATCTCCTTTATCGCGTTAGCCACTTTGCTCAACCCGTCTTCAATCGCAACCAAAGACACTCTCGCAGGACCCGTGAATGTTTGGAACCCTAATTCTTAAAATTGAAGAATAATAGGATCTCCTATGGTATGTACACAAAATCTAGATTGTGTTTTAAAACTCTCAAAAATTAATTCTAGCGTTTGGATATTCTCTCTCAAAAAGCTCTCTAGAATCGTGTCTTTTTGACCCAAACTAATGATTATATTTATAAGAAAAATATATAGTCAAAGTTCTTTTTGGAATAAGTTAAAAATATTAAAAAATAAATTTTTGCGATAAAAATCGTGCTCCAAAAAATATAGCCAGACCAGTACAAGTCATAAAAATGTGTACCGGTACAAAAACTTTGATTTCAATTCCATGGGTAAATTTTCCGCCGGACCGGTACACATTAGTAATAGGTGTACCGGTCCACCACCAAACTAGGCTGCCTGCTCCTTTAATTAATCTACATGTGTAACAGGAGCATGTGAATGGGCTTGGCCCATTAAGCTTGTTTATGCATAAATGAATTAAGGAAGCTGGGACGTGGACTTTAACAAATAAATAAACTTTTGTCTTTTCAAAGTTTACTATTTCTTTTATTTAATAAAATCCTTTATTTTTTTTTATTTTTTTTATAAATTCTCTAAGCCCAAGCTAAGGCATTAGAGTAATTGCATAAATAAATAAAAAAAAGGTGGGGGTTACAACAAGCCCGCCCCAAAGGCTTACAAGAAGGTCCATCAAGAGGACTATGAAAATAAAGGATACAAAACTTGAAAAATGAACTAAGCCTATACAACAAAGTTCACTACTCAAGAAAAGCAAAAGGCCGAAATATAAGGCCGAAAAGCAATACAAGTAATAAAACCTAACAAAGTAGGTCTTTAAAACGATCATAAAAAACGTGGTCCACGATATAAGTAACCACGTGATAGCCAATAGATTTCGAAACCTCGAGCGTATGTTTAATCATGATCTTGGCTTCATTCATGGAAATATGCTCGGCGTGGTAAAGGTCAAGCACCTGTTTGAGATCCGCACAACAAGCCTTCCTTTTTTGCCAATACTTCCTATATCGACGATCAGAACTCGGCTTCTTTCTCCTTTTCCTCTTAGCTTTAGTGTTAGACCTCGACTCACTAGTTAAACTAGGAGAAGAATTTTTAGATAAAGCGGGGGAGGAAGAGAAGGAATTGGCCAAAAGAGCATCGAGATATAAATTATGATAAAAGTGAGCTAACAAGATGGGGGGTCTCGAATCTTGAGAATTAATTGCACTAAAAGTGGAATTAATATTTTTAATCTTAGAACCATTTGAAATATTTTTAATTGGAGTCACAAAAGTGAGTTTCTTAATTAAATGATTATTTAAATAAGGCTCAAAATTAGTGTCAAGAGAGGGATTATCCCAAAAATTAGACGCACAATCATCCTCCACCTCATCGTCCAACAAATCCTCATCAAAGGAAGATTCCAAAATTAAATCCTTTAAACTGGATTTTTTGCTACCAAAAAAAACCACATTCAAATTTTTTGATTTCCTTTTGCAAAGAAACCGAGAACGTGGGATAAACGACCCATTGGCCAATAGGGGGGTAGTGGGCTTAGGAGTGGAAATTGAGCTAACAAACTTATACCCATTGCTCCAACGGGAAGGCCCACTGGAGTGATTGGGCTTAAGGTGGTGAGATGGGTAAATAAAATGAAGTCCATAAGGAGTTAACAAATTATAGGCCTTCAGAGGATGGCCCATATTGGTGGGAGATTTTTTAGAACTGTTGGAGATAAATTTGGGCCCAAAAGGAGAATTTATTTTAACAAATTTAGACCCAACAGATTTAATAGAGTCCCACGGTGAGAATTAAAAGGAGAGGAAGAGATGGAGCCCAACTTACCAGACCCGTAATGAAAGAAATTGGGTGATGGACAGTGGGTCTATAGGTTGAATTTGTGGGAGAGATGGGAGGCACATTAAAAGAGAGGGGAATGGGCTTTTTAAGTAAAATGGATTTACCCTTAAGAGATGAAGAGTTGACCGAGAGGGAGGAGCCAACTAAATTAAATTGATTTGGTTTAAAGGAAACCAACGTGGGGACCACATTACAAATTGAAGGGCTTTTAGCACATGGGGAGAGAGGAGCACGTGAGGTATTTTTTGAGTGAGGAGGAGTGAAATTAACAAAAGTGGGGACCACTTTTTTAAAAAGAGTGAAAGAGATATTTTTGGAAGTGCCTAAAGTGGAGGAGGCCACCTCACAGAGATGGGAAAAATTTTTGTTCA
This sequence comes from Lonicera japonica, assembly GCA_021464415.1. Lineage (NCBI taxonomy): Eukaryota > Viridiplantae > Streptophyta > Magnoliopsida > Dipsacales > Caprifoliaceae > Lonicera > Lonicera japonica. The sequence continues at coordinate 282,814 of CM038466.1, read as the reverse complement.
CATTCAAATTTTTTCTTTGGTGGGAAGATGCATGTGACGGAGGTTTTATGAAATTAAATTTTTTATGGGAAAAATGAAATGAGGGGAATACATAAGAGGCAATTAGGTATAAGGACTTATTATAATAATAATATAATTATAAAGGACACTTAAAAATTAATCATGTAAATTAAGAATACTGTACAAAAAAAATATTAATACCCCTTCCTTATAATATCGTCTCATTATGACACTAACAGCAACCAGAAGGTGCTAAATACATTTATCACCTTCTAGTTAGCAATCAGAAGGTGCTAAATGCATTTAGCACTCCTGGACAGCAACCAGAAGGTGCTAAATGCATTTAGCACCCTCTGAACAGCAACTAGAAAATGCAACCAGGAGGTGCTAAATGCATTTAGCATCCCCTGGACATCATCCATAAAGTACAACCAGAAGGTGCTAAATGCATTTAGCACCCCTAGACAGCTATCAGAAGGTGCTAAATGCATTTAGCACCCCTAGACAGCTATCAGAAGGTGCTAAATGCATTTAGCATCCCCTAGACAGCAGTGAGCACCCATGGATAGCAACTAGAAGGTGCTAAATTCATTTAGCACTCCTTGGATAGCACCACAACCAGAAGGTGCTAAATGCATTTAGCACCACCTGGACAACAACAAGAAGGTGCTAAATGCATTTAGCACATTCTAAACAACAACTAGAAGGTAGCACCACTTGGACAACAAACTATAAGGTGCTAAAATGATTTTAGCACCATCAAAATTGATGAGATCAACATCTACTTAATTTATTTATATGTATATATATATGGATTAACTTAGGATTCGTAAAAAAAAATATGATGGTAACTCTTTTTTTCAAATCCCGCTGGACTGTCGAAATTGGTCGATTTCGATAGCAAAACGATCTCTGATCGTCTTGATTTTTCATGCAGTTATTGTAACTTTGTCTTTCGAACAACATATTCAAAAATCAACCAAATCCAACGGTTCGATCAAAAGTTATATATCTTTTGCGATTGCACATCCATAAAAACAAAGAAGAAGAAGAAGAAGAGGATGATGATGATGAAGATGAGAACGTCGCTCGCTCCACTAGGCGATACGATCAGAGATTCAGGTGGTGGTGGTGGAAGAGGTGAGAGTATTGGTGATACTTCTCTTTTCTCTTGTTTTTTGTTCTCTCTCTAAACTATGTGTATGTAAGAGAGAATAATATGTCTTTTATATAATTAAAATAAATGATATAGTATAGTATTTTTGTCCATCAACATTTATCATTTTCCTTAAAATAAATTAATATTATGAAAAGAGTCATTATTGTAAAACCAAATTATGAAATTAGTACTACTTCCCTTTATTAAATAAATGAATTCATCATTTGAGTTATAAAACATTAGGAAGCGAGATCTTATAACCTATTATCTCAATACATAATGGGATTGTGAAGGAATATCATAACTAATTAAAAAATTTCCTTGCTCATTAACGGTGGACCAACAAGAATTGGAACCAAAATTATCTGTGGTTAAAGAGGAGAGAGGGAAATTACTTTTGAAAGGAAGAGAAAGAGAAGTCAACTCTCCTAGAGAGTTGTGCATCGTACTTTTGGTTGGTGTGTCCAACAATTCAAGGGGAGGCCCACGTGAAATTGTACCCCCTTGTAAGGAGTTGTCCATCTCATGACAACTTTTAATATTCTCCTCCAATAGAAAATTATTTTCAGTAGGCAAAAACTAAGAATGATAACGGATTGAGTATGGGGCGAATTTGATTAATATCAAATTCGATCGGCTTGTATATCACTCTGTCTTGAACTTGAGATGGATTTTTTTTCAAAAATTCAAATCCGCCCTGCCTATATTTATAGGAGCCCCATTCCGCTCCGCCTCACCCCGAATTAGGAGAAAACAGGGTCGGGTTGAACAACCCACCTGCCAATCTCCCCGTTTTGAAGTAAAAAAAATAATGAAAAATTCAACTCCATAGTTAACCAACAAGTCTCAAACAACATTACAACAATTTTACAATTCAAACATTAAATTAATACCAAAAAGAAAATCCGAAGTAACCGAATATTATTTTAGCATTGATTGAAAAAATCAATCGATAAAATCAACACACCCAAATCAGTGAAGGGGGGAGGGTATTTTAAAGATTGTATTTACAGGTGGTCGGTGGAGGAGTTGCCGAATGTGGATGATGAACGGCGTCGACTGGGTCTATGGAGGACGAACGGCGTGGGGCGACGTGGAGGACGAACGGCCAGAGAGAGATGCGTGCGTGGGAGGCCGGAGATGGAGAAGGAGCGACGTGCGTGGGAGGCGTGGTTGCGTCTGTGTGGGTGTGGGTGTGGGTGTAGGAGACAGGGAAAGAAGGTTAGAACAGTTGAGAGTGAGAAGTGGGATGGTTGGGAGATCATGAAAGAGGTAGAGACTTACTACGGATCTAGGTACTTATCTTGGAGTCCCCATCATCCATGGTAGGTTTAATTATACTCACTATAATCATGTTGTTGAAAAAGTGCAAAAAAAACTTGCCAGTTGGAAGGCAAACTGCCTTTCCTTTGCAGGGAGAAGAACCCTTGTTCAAGCTGTTACCTCCACTATCCCTAACTATACCATGCAAACCATGAGTTTCCCCATGAAAATATGTGACAAAATTGACAAATTAAATAGAGATTTTTTGTGGGGAGATTCAAATAACAAGAAAAAAGTCCACCTTATTAAGTGGAGGAATGTGTGTAAACCCAAGAAACATGGGGGATTGGGACTTAGATCGATGGCTGAAAATAACATGGCCCTCAATGCCAAACTTGGATGGCGTGTTATGAATGAAGAGAATACTCCTTGGATTGATACCCTAAAGGCTAAGTACAAAGTGGGAAAAAATCCAAATAAGTGGAAAACCAGAACGCACACTTCCCACATTTGGAAAGGTATCTTTAAGTGCAAAGGTATCCTTGGCAAAGCCACGAGATGGACAGTCGGTAATGGGCAGTTAATTGACATATGGAATGACTGGTGGTGTGGGAGTGGAGCCCTTAGGGACTTGATCCCCCAAGCGGACACCTCTCCTATGCCAGTGAGCACTATTATTTCGGCCACGGGTGGCTGGGATTTAAACAACATTTGCGCAGCGATCCCTATTGATATACAAAGATTTATTATTAGTACTCCTCTTCCTCTCTCAGGCTCCAGAAATGATAGTATGACATGGGCGTATACTGGATCTGGGAATTTCTCTGTTGGCAGTTGTTATAATCTCATCATCAAAGATAGAGGCATTATTCATGATAATGACACTAATTGGGATTGGATTTGGAAAATTAAAATACCTATGCGAATCATAACGTTTATTTGGATTCTTCTTCAAAACAAAATCCTTTCTAATCAGAATTGTGTCATTAGAAATATATCGTCAAATCCTTATTGTAAATCTTGTGGCAGATTGGAAAGTACTAGTCATATTTTCAGGGACTACTCCAATGCTAGCCAGGTTTGGCACCTTTTGGGGAAGGTTATTTCGCCGCATACAGGTAGTATTTCCTTTAATCTTTGGCTTGAGAAAAACCTGAAAGATAAGAGGTTATCACATTCTAACTGTACCCCTTGTCAGACTATTTTTGCTTGTACTTTGTGGCAAATTTGGAAAGCCAGAAACAACTTCCAATTTGATAATGTGCAATTTGATGCTAACCAGGTGGCTTTTAAAAGCATTGAGCTTGCTACCGAGACTTTTAATGCTTTTAAAAATAATGCCTTGAACAATTTGAGGATTACTAAAAATAGGCTCATTAAATGGTCTCCCCCTCCAACAGGCCGCATCAAGATCAATACGGACGGGAGCTCGGTTGATCATGGGTGGGCAAGTTTCGGAGGATTAGCTCGTGATGAGAATGGAAAATGGCTTGAAGGTTTTTGCGGAAGAATAGGCTATGCTCTCCCGCTCAAGGCTGAACTTTGGGGGATCCGTAGAGGCCTAAAGCTTGCCAAAGATCGGAATTGGAAAGGAGTCATCATCGAATCGGACTCTGAAGATGCCCTCGACCTCATCGAATGTGGTAATACTGAAAACCATCCTGATAGAATAATTATCGAAGATTGCCGTCAGATGGTAGAAGAATTAGAGGCAGTTATGAAGCACGCGCTTCGTGAGGGCAACAGGTGTGCGGACCTACTTGCCAAGATGGGAATAAATCAAGGTGAAAATGATGTTAGGGTTATAATCCCATCTACAAAAATAATGGAAGTCCTCACTGAAGATTGGAATGGCAATGGCTTGTTCCGTGGCTGCTAGTTTTCTTTAGCTTTCCTACTGTACCAAAAAAAAAAAAGAGGTAGAGACAATCTCATAATTCCTATTTAGTTCTACGGATGATATTAAATCGATAAAAAGCTAGGGTTTGTATTTAATATATATATATATATATGCAAGCGGGTTGGGTCGGGTCGGGTCGGGTGGGGTCGGATTTTAAGTGTGCAGAATCCTAACCCGCCCCGAAACCTGGTCCGAGTTCTTAAAAAATACTAAACCCGACACAGACTTAAAAAAATCCGCCCCTTCTAAATTGGGTCGAGTCGGAAACCCTCTGAGCTGGGTTATTTTGCCATCCCAAGGGGGGAGTGCTACTATAAAATTAATGATGGCAAGCGGTGTTCAAAGCAATTAAGAATTTATGCTCAATTAACGTTGCTTATTATAGGTCACTCTGGAAGTAATAAAGTTAGCCACATATTGTCGTTGACGAGGCATCATCATGGTGGTCTACCGCGAATTTAGTGTTGCCAGACTTTATTGTGTGGCATAATTCAAGTGGTTTGTGAGGAGCAATGAGTAATTTGGAAGGGAATCAATAGAGTTGCTTGAGAAGGGATGTAATATAGTACATAGTGTATACATGGAAGATAAATTAGTTTAGTAATAAAAAAGGTAAATACCTGCAGTTCCGAAAGCTCCTCGCGAAATTCAGGTCGACACAGATCGGGCCTGGTGGACAAGCCCTGGCCTATTTTAACAAAAGTTGGCCCCAATCCCGTAAAAATGTTCCTTAGCTCAACGGCTCGCAGTCTTCTGTTCTTATTGAGTTGACCTTGCAACTGGTCCAGCCACAGTTTGAAGGAAAAAGAACCAAGGCCAAAAAATATTTGGAGAGTCCTCAGCAGTACCTGATTAAAAAAAAAGGAGGGCAAAATAACATTCAACTAGTTACAAACCCGTGCAATGCACGGGACGATATTCAAATTGTTATTAAAAAAATTAATAACAGAAAACACATATTAAATAATATAATATTAATACAAAGTCATATAAAATAGCCCTAATTATACAATGAAATACACAACTAATTAATTTAAATAATAAAAACATTGAATACCCAAAATGACCCTTATAAACTGATATATTTTTGCTAAAAATAAAAAAATGATATAGTCCGTGCTTAAAAAAATAAAATAAAAAATAAAAAATAAACATTACAAAGTTCAATAAATAGGACAACTTCTTATTCCTTCTTTCACGATATTAATATATATATATATATATTAAGTATAGATGTAAATATAAAAATGAAAGAGTTAAAAAGAAGTAAATAAAAGCTTGATAATAAAAAATATTTATTACTATAATTATTACTGTTTCTTTATTTAATATTATAATGATAAATGATGTTATTAATAGAGTAGTAAATACGTAATAAGTAATAAATATTGTCATTAATGGAGGCACTTCCTCCATTTTACTATTATAATATAGAAGATTCATGCACACATGTATATATGTGTAACCAGAGATGAAATGTGGGTAGTCAACTGGAGGCAAGAAGAACCCTAAGAAAGGATTTAATTTGTTTTTCTTTTGTGGGTTGGGTGGGGGGAGGGGCGGTGGTTGTTGTAGTTGACCTTGAAAGAACGAGATCCGTATTTTGTGGCAAGAAGTTCGGGAGTGTAGACAGAAGCATTGGCAGCACGGGGCCATGGCTTTAGCTTCGGCTTGCATATCGTCAGTGAGATTCCTGCCAAAAGTAACTGTGGAGTCCCCTCCCAATCTCGGGACTGAAACCGCAACAGCATTAGCGTCGGTACCATCTCTACTTGCAGGCACTGGTCGAGGTCTAGCCTCCACTAGAGCCGCTCGGACTCTGCAGGGTACTTTGCTCCTCCTCCATTTACTGTGATTGCTCCTCCCCTTGGGCCTCAAAATGGTAACCCAGCCCAAAGACGACGATAAAGCTAACGGATGGCCGCCGATTACGGACACACTCATCCTCTGCTATTATTCTAAGGAACAGAAACCAATTGTAGTCAGTAACGGATCCAGAAATTTAATCAACCGAAAGTAAAATTTAAAACAAACAAAAATAAATTTAAAGTATAACAATCACTGTGAAGAACAAATTTAACCACAAACACAGTCGCATTAATAGTAATAGTTGATACAACTAAAAATCTTAAAATACTTAGGTGTTGTTTGGTTGCTCTCTTTTTTTTTCCTTAAAATTTTAAAAACTCAACTTAAAATCAACTCTACTTTCGCACTTTCCAAAATTTGTTTCACTTTCTCTCTCTAATTTTTTTTAAAATGCCATAACTTTAATTCCAAAATCAAAAAATAATAAAAAATATATATTTGAAACCTACTCATCGAGATCTATAAAATAAGATCTATTGTGACTATTTTTTTGAAATTTTTTATGCGTTTTTTTCATTGGTTGAAAAAAAGTCAAACAAAACCAAATTCACTTTTCAACATAAAAACTCTAACTCAAAACATTCAACCAAACACCAAATTTTTAAAAACTTGTCTAGAAACATTAACCAAACACTACCTTAATGCCTATAAATTACAATAAAATTCTACGGTGTTTCATATTTTGAAAGTATTGTAGCACGTCCTCCTTATTAATATTATTAAAAATATCTTATTCAATGTATGTCACCAAACAATCATTCAAAAATTCATCTCTCATTCGATTGCATAACGCACACTTTTGGCAACTAATATCTCTTCAGAAAGATATTTTAATACACCTAAATACGTAATATAACTAATATTTTAATTAGGAATTTAATTGTTTAAACCTAAATCACAAAATATTTAACAATAAATCAATACTTCAAGCAATACACTTAATATTATACAATTAATTAAGAAATACAACTCATATTATTCAATTAATCAAATAATATTATTCAATAAATTGATAATATTAAATTTAATTTATCTTGAAAATAAACTTAAATCAGCTAACATTAACATTGTATCAAACAAAACACTTTTGGCAACTAATATCTCTTCAAAAAGATATTTTAATACACCTAAATACCTAATATAACTAATATTTTAAATTAGAGGTTTAATTGTTTAAACTTAAATCACCAAATATTTAACAATAACTCAATACTTCAAGCAATACACACTTAATATTATACAATTAATTAAGAAATACAACTCATGTTATGCAACTAATAAAAAAATTAATTTATACCTAAAATTAAAAAGTAAATCTAAAAAAAATACCTTAAAAACTGTAGAGTGAGAGAGATGATTGGAGAATGAGTCGTGCAAGTGATATTTGTGTAGTCAATGGAAATGGAAGGAACGGAGACAAAGAAAGAAATAAAGAAATAAAGAAAGGAACAAAGGAACAAAAAGAAAAAAGTAAATGAGGTATGATGTCGGCAGTGGCAACCGGCAAGTGGGTGGGATTGATAAAAAAAAATTATTACACTTAACCACCCTCAAGTATAAATTTATACACATAAGTCCATATATTTTTTTTCTTTTTTTTAAAAAATACCCCATATCTAGTAAAAAAATCAAAAGCCAACTAGGGGCGATTGCCCCCACTTGCCGCTACATGGGGACGCCCCTGATTGTAGTTGAGAATGAACGAGGGAACGAGTAATGGAGGGAGATGGTGCTGGGTGAAGAAGGATTTTATTTTATCGCTTTCTTTCTACTGAATTTTAGTTTTTCTTCTAGTTCTTATTATAGGTTTATAACAAAAATTCAAATCTGCAAACTTCGAGTAAAGTGGGAAGCAAAAATTCATCTTCAAGTGAAGTATTAATAAGTAAAAATTCGTCTTCAAGTAAAGTATCAAAAATTCCCCTCACCTTTTCCTCTAATGAAAAGTATCAAAAATTGATAACGAAAATTCAAATATGCAAACTTCAAGTAAAGTGGGAAGCAAAAATTCATCTTCAAGTAAAGTATCAATAACAAAAACATTAAAAAAAGAATTCCCTCAAAATCTACAAACTTCTTGAATAAGTAAAGGTAGATGTGATATCACTTTAAATCTTGGTGAATATTGGTGAATAAAGAGTAAATGCTGCGCAATTAGGAGTTGCTTTGGTACAATATCGTATCATACCAAATATACCGTGTATCGTACCGAAAATTTAGTATACCAAAATTTATTACCATTGCCATACCAAATTTTCGGTATACCAAAATATTGATATGGTTCGGTGTGGTACAATAAATTACCAAAAAAATCAATCATAAAAAAAAAAAAGTCGACGGTCAAAATTGAGCATTTTTGGCTAAAATAAAACAATTAAGTTTTTTTTACTTACCTTTAATTAAGTTTTGGCAATCAATTATTCCAAAAAAACTAAATCATGTATAAATATTGTTACATTATAAACCATGGTATGGCGGTACATTACCAAAAAAATTATCATTGTTACTAACTTAGCCCAGTTCATTGAGTTCCAAAAAAAGTTCAAACACAAATAGCAGAAAATTTCCTAAGAAATCAATTTAAAGGAGTGATTCCACTAAAAACCCAATTGAAAAAGAAAATGATGGAAACAAAATACAGTGGATGGTTTCACTTCGATGAAAAAGAGCAAAAGTATACATGATGAAAATTGTTACTAACAAACTGTAATTTTATCATTATTATTAACAAATTGTTAATTATTTTTCATTTCTTTTCATACTCTAACAATCTATGTTAGGTCTATATTTTTAGTGGGCTTAATTCCGATACCCAGAACACTTTTTTCGTTGTAATTGTTTGAGTCGAATTAAAGATTTGAAGATCCAACAATTAAGGAAGCTGGGCACGTCGACTTTAACAAATAAATAAACTTTTGACTTTTCAAAGTTTACTTTTTCTTTTATTTAATAAAATTCTTTATTTAAAAATCTTTTAATTTTAATTTTCTTTTTACTTTTATTTTGTCGTATTAAATTCGTTTGGGCACCAATTCTACTCAAATTTTAGAGGCAACTTTATAAAATATGTTAGACATAAAAAAAATAAGTTTCCTCAATAATTTGTGTTAATTGGTCTTTTTCAAATTACGGCAAAACCCGATAAAAATATTTCCTTGATTCATGAGAACAAGACGGGAGAGTTGACAACTCAACTTCTCTTTCTCTAGTAACACCTCAGGCATTGCACCCATCTTTAAGAAAAGATCTAGCCGTGGTTTTTGAGGATGAAGTACCCGCAACAACTTTCTTACTATCATCATTCTTCATTTTTCTCAATTCAAAATTTTTCTCACGAATCAAGAGAGTGTCAACTCTCCCATCTTGTTCTCATGAATCAAGGAAATATTTTTATCGAGTTTTGCCGTAATTTGAAAAAGACCAATTAACACAAATTATTGAGAAAACTTATTTTTTTCATGTCTAACATGTTTTATAAAGTTGCCTCTAAAATTTGAGTAGAATTGGTGCCCAAACGAATTTAATACGACAAAATAAAAGTAAAAAGAAAATTAAAATAAAAAGATTTTTAAATAAAGAATTTTATTAAATAAAAGAAATAGTAAACTTTGAAAAGTCAAAAGTTTATTTATTTGTTAAAGTCGACGTGCCCAGCTTCCTTAATTGTTAGATCTTCAAATCTTTAATTCGACTCAAACATTTATAATCAAAAAAGTGTTCTTGGCATCGGAATTAAGCCAACTAAAAATATAGACCTAACATAGATTGTTAGAGTATGAAAAGAAATGAAAAATAATTAACAATTTGTTAATAATAATGATAAAATTATAGTTTGTTAGTAACAATTTTCATCATGTATACTTTGCTCTTTTTCATCGAAGTGAAACCATCCATTGTATTTTGTTTCCATCATTTTCTTTTTCAATTGGGTTTTTAGTGGAATCACTCCTTTAAATTGATTTCCTAGGAAATTTTCTGCTATTTGTGTTTGAACTTTTTTTGAAACTCAATGAACTGGGCTAAGTTAGTAACAATGATAATTGTTTTGGTAATGTACCGCCATACCATGGTTTATAATGTAACAATATTTATACATGATTTAGTGTTTTTTGGAACAATTGATTGCCAAAATTTAATTAAAGGTAAGTAAAAATAACTTAATTGTTTCATTTTAGCCAAAAATGCTCACTTTTGATTGTCGACTTTTTTTTTTATGATTGATTTTTTTGGTAATTTATTGTACCACACCGAACCATATCAATATTTTGGTATACCGAAAATTTGGTATGGCAATGGTAATGAATTTTGGTATACCAAATTTTCGGTACGATACACGGTATACTTGGTATGGTACGATATTGTACCAAAGCAACTCCTAATTGCGCATCATTTACTCTTTATTCACCAATATTCACCAAGATTCAAAGTGATATCACATCTACCTTTACTTATTCAAGAAGTTTGTAGATTTTGAGGGAATTCTTTTTTTAATGTTTTTGTTATTGATACTTTACTTGAAGATGAATTTTTGCTTCCCACTTTACTTGAAGTTTGCATATTTGAATTTTTGTTATCAATTTTTGATACTTTTCATTAGAGGAAAAGGTGAGGGGAATTTTTGATACTTTACTTGAAGACGAATTTTTACTTATTAATATTTCACTTGAAGATGAATTTTTGCTTCTCACTTTACTCGAAGTTTGTAGATTTGAATTTTTGTTATAAACCTATAATAAGAACTAGAAGAAAAACTAAAATTCAGTAGAAAGAAAGCGATAAAATAAAATCCTTCTTCACCCAGCACCATCTCCCTCCATTACTCGTTCCCTCGTTCATTCTCAACTACAATCAGGGGCGTCCCCATGTAGCGGCAAGTGGGGGCAATCGCCCCTAGTTGGCTTTCGATTTTTTTACTAGATATGGGGTATTTTTTTAAAAAAGAAAAAAATATAGGGACTTATGTGTATAAATTTACACTTGAGGGTGGTTAAGTGTAATAAATTTTTTTTATCAATCCCACCCACTTGCTAGTTGCCACTGCCGACATCATACCTCATTTACTTTTTTCTTTTTGTTCCTTTCTTTCTTTATTTATTTATTTCTCTGTCTCCGTTCCTTCCATTTCCATTGACTACACAAATATCACTTGCACCACTCATTCTCCAATCATCTCTCTCACTCTAGAGTTTTTAAGGTATTTTTTTAGATTTATTTTTTAATTTTAGGTATAAATTAATTTTTTGATTAGTTGCATAACATGAGTTATATTTCTTAATTAATTGTATAATATTAAGTGTGTATTGCTTGAAGTATTGATTTATTGTTAAATATTTGGTGATTTAAGTTTAAACAATTAAACCTCTAATTTAAAATATTAGTTATATTAGGTATTTAGGTGTATTAAAATATCTTTTTGAAGAGATATTAGTTGCCAAAAGTGTTTTGTTTGATACAATGTTAATGTTAGATGATTTAAGTTTATTTTCAAGATAAATTAAATTTAATATTATCAATTTATTGAATAATATTATTTGATTAATTGAATAATTGAATAATATGAGTAGTATTTCTTAATTAATTGTATAATATTAAGTGTATTGCTTGAAGTACTGATTTATTGTTAAATATTTGGCGATTTAGGTTTAAACAATTAAATCCCTAATTTAAAATATTAGTTATATTAGGTATTTAGGTGTATTAAAATATCTTTCTAAAGAGATATTAGTTGCTAAAAGTGTGCGTTATGCAATTGAATAGAAGATGAATTTATGAATGATTGTTTGGTGACATACATTAAACAAGATATTTTTAATAATATTAATACGGAGGACGTGCTACAATACTTTCAAAATATGAAACACCGTAGAATTTTATTGTAATTTATAGGCATTAAGGTGATGTTTGGTTAATGTTTCTAGACAAATTTTCTAGACAAGTTTTTAAAAATTTGGTGTTTGGTTGAATGTTTTGAGTTAGAGTTTTTAGGGTAATCGACAAATTTAACCCCAAAGTTTGGGGTAATTTTCAATTAAACCCTGTTGTTTCAATTTTTACAATGTCAACACCGAAGTTTTTAAATCGTTGCAATCTTACCCAGCCGTTCTCTTCCGTTTAAATCCCACCGTTAGTGGCTGAGCTGGCTTCTAACTTGGCACTGATGTGGAGCTAATTTGCAACTGGGCGGGATTTCTCACTGATGTGGAGCTCATTTGCAACTAAACAAATCTCTCACTTTACAAAAATCAATCCACAAATTTAGGGTTCCGTTCTTAAAGTTGAGAGCTTAAAAAATTGCTGCTTCAAAAATGTGCTCTGATCTTCGTTACCTACGGCTTCCAAATGAGAATAGAAGACCAGATTATGGTAAGTAAAACCGTAAATGTGGCAAATGGCTGTAGAAAAATTATTTGTTTATGTTTAAAGTGAGGTTTTGGCTGGCTTTGTAGTACTTAAATAGTTGTTAAAGTTGATTATTATGTAGTTTAGTAATTCTTTAGGGTTTTATCATTGTTTATGGTTTGTGAAAGCTTGTGGTCCCGACAATGTGGTCCTAAAGTAGTCGATTCCTTATTTATTTTTTCGTGGGTTTGGTGTTAAGATTCTAAAGTTGTTTTTGTTTTGTTTTCTTGTTGAAAAGTACTGATTATATATTTTCTTGTCTTGTTGAACATTGCAGAATCTAATGATATTTACTTCACACTTGAAATCCATCATAAAGGGGCTTTTGTTAATAGAAAATATTGTGAAAAGTGCTATATGGGAGGTAAGATTGACTACTTTGACTACTGCAATTTTGATTTAATGTCGATGCTTGAGATTGAAGATATGTTAAAGCAGTTAGGCTATGAGAGCACCTTGCCTTGCTATTACAGAAATGGAGAGACACAGCCATGGTTTAAACTGGAAAATGATAAGCAATTGATGTCTTATTTGAACACTAATTATGGAAAAAGTTCAATAAGGATTTATGTAGAGTCTAATGCAGAAAATGACCCAATATCTAGTCAAGTTCAGGCCGTAATTAACCCAACACCCACTGAGCATAATCCTGTTAATGTTTTGCTAGACCCATCTTATAGTTTAGATGATTATAGTGTAACAGTGGAAGTGCCAGTTGAAATTGAGGGCAGTGATGAGGCTAGTGTTGAGGGCAGTGATGAGGTCAGTGATAAAGGCAGTAATGAAGGCAGTGATGACTCTACTGAGTTAGAGCACTTTAGTGATAGTGAGTATGAGGAAGATGACAAAATGTTTGATGACAATGTAGACATGGATGTTGAATGGGGTGGGATTAGGGAAAATCTGAAGCAAGTTGATAAGGTATTTGCAACTGATGGGAGAGGCACTAATGAGAGGGGCAGTGATGATGGTGATGATGATTACCCAGCCTCTGATGACCTTAGAAGCATAGACGATTCATCTGATGATGAGACTTTGAAGAATAGGAAAAGATGGACTGTGTTTAACAAGACCACTGATATGGAAGAGCCTTGTTTTACCCTTGGGATGTTGTTCCCATCTTCAAAAGTATTGGTTGAGGCAATCAAGAAGCATGCCATAAAAAGTGGAAAACAGATTAAAGTAAAAAGATGTGAAAGAAAAAGGGTAAGGGCCATTTGCAAGGAAGGTTGTCAGTGGATGATTTATGGCTCTATGATGCAAGATAATGAAACAATCCAGATTAAAACATTTAGAAATAAGCATACTTGTAATCGATCCTTTGTGAACAAAAATGTTACTTCCAGGTTTTTGGCCAAATACTATCTTGATAAGATAAGATCAAATCCAGATTGGCCAGTTACTTCATTTCAAGAGCATGTGATGCAAGACCTAAAAGTTAAGGTTTCTAACTTTCAAGTTTACAGGGCAAAGAAAATTGCCTTGAAAATGATACAAGGCAGTGTAGAAGAGCAGTTTGGCAGGCTTCATGATTATATTGCAGAACTTAAGAGAGCCAATCCGGAAACAACTGTGGCCCTTCAAACTGATGTAGCTGATTGTAACAGATTTCTTAGGATATACATATGCCTTGGTGCATTAAAAAATGGGTTTGTAGGAAATTGTAGGCCCCTGATTGGAATGGATGGATGCCACTTAAAGGGGTGCATATCAGGGCAAATCTTGTCTGCTGTGGGTATAGATGCAAATAATTCAATGTATCCGGTGGCATATGCTGTAGTAGAAAGTGAGAATAAGTCCTCATGAAAGTGTTAACAAGTCCTACCACAAAGGAACTTACTTAAAATGCTATGAAAATTTCATTAATCCTTTGAATGGCCCTCAGTTGTGGCAAAATAGTGGACTGCCAACCATTTTACCTCCTATTTATCATGCACAGCCAGGACAAAAGAAGAAGAAGAGGATACCAGAACCTGATGAGATGAAGAAGAAAAATGGGAAAGCACAAACTCAAGAAGAACCACATCCTCATAAGCTTGGGAAAAAGTTTCAACTGTCTCTTAAATGTGGAAAATGTGGGCAAGTAGGCCACAATAAACGGAGCTGTAAGTCAACAACCAATGCATTACCTGTAAGTAATATATGTAGTTTATTATTTTAACTTTTAAGTCACTTTATACTTTACTTTATTTTATTTTAACTTTTACTACCAATGCACAACCAATGCATTACCTTACCTGTGAATTCATTTTGGTGTTATTTTAACTTTTACTTTATTAAGTCACTTTCTACTTTACTTTGATGATAATGCAGCATAATAGTGATGGTAGAAGTGCATCAGGGACAGCTCAAACATCTTGGACAGCTCATTTATCACAAAAAGCACCAATGCCTGTGAGTCTAATAAATGCTTTACATAAGAAAATTACTATATTTTTTTCCTACTCAAATGCTTTTCATTCAATTTATTATAGGTGAGGAAGGCTACTGGCAGTAAAAGCCAACCAAGTGAAAAAAATCTCAATAGAAGGAGTAAATTGCCTGTGAGTACAAAAATGAAGAAAATTGCCTGCCTGTGACTTTTCTTTCTTTTACCTAACTATTTTTTTTCATTTATTATTATAGGTTAAGAGGAAGAATGCAGCCTACATAGGGGACACAGGAGCAATGCATAGTGTAAAAAACCATGTGCAGACACAGTATTCACAAAGCAACACACAAACAGATGCAGTCAATTCAAGAGGAGAAAAGATTCTTTTCAGCACACAAGGACAGGGCTCACATGGGGGAAACAGGCTTTACATGAGGGATGAGTAGTTGGAACTTTGAATATATTTTTGTAATTATGGGGGATTCTTTTGTCTATATTTTGGATGGGTAATTAGAAGCTACTATAGTAATAGCTAGTTTTTTTAGAGTAATACATGAAAAGGTATTACATGGAAGTGTGCATTTCAACTTTTGTTATAAACAGTTTAATCTCCCATTTAATGAAATGTTTATTCTATTTACATGAAAGTGTGCATATATGAATTTTGTATTTATGTCTTTAAGATGGCCTGTTGAAATGGATGTTAAAATTGTATTGAGATGGCCTATTTAAATGGTTGGATGTTATAATGGTTATATATATACACAACTACAATTCCTTACTAAATAAAATTCAGGGCTTAAAAAATATGATTCATAACACCAAAATGAATTCATTACTTTGTAATATCAACATGAATTCATTAGTTAAAATTAGTCTATTACAAAATGGAATTCATTACAGAAAATGAATTCATTACATAACACTGCCATGTTCAGTAGCAAAAAAAAAAAAAAACCTTCTTTACAAACCCACCTTCATTCCACCATAACCAAAAACTAGTTTCTTCTATTTTCAGCCATAAACTAAAGAAGTTGCAGATTCTCAGGCTTATTATTTAAGCTTGAATTGTTACAGAAAGTAAGAAAAAAAATTATCACCCATGAAAAACACAACAAAACCCACAGGCATTTTTCTCTTCTTTTCACCCTCTCTATCATGTCCTGCAAATTTGAAGTCCTTCTAAGTAGTCCAGGTATTATTTGCAATGATCTTGCACACATTGGTGGATCAATCCACAAGAAGAACCCACAGCCATGCTGACTCTACAACAAAGATAGAAAAAAAAAATCAGTAAATGCTGAAACATCCAATACACCAAAATGCAATAAAACAGAGCAACTTAGGAACAGAGCAACTTACTCCAAATCTTGAGCAACCTAGAAATCTTCTTCCCGGGTTTGAATCAGTCCACGAGGTTTTTAAAATGCTTGGATATCCACAAAAGCATGTTCTTGCATCCATTTCTATAAATTAGAAGGAAAGCTGATTTTTATTTTTATCTCCCTCTTTCATTACCAAAACATTCGTATCTTCATGGGGGATATTGTATATATACATCAAGTGCTCCTCATATGATGTGTAATGGAGGGAAAAATCCCGCCCAGTTGCAAATTAGCTCCACATCAGTACCAAGTCAGAAGCCAGCTCAGCCACTAACGGTGGGATTTAAACGGAAGAGAACGGCTGGGTAAGATTGCAACGATTTAAAAACTTCGGTGTTGACATTGTAAAAATTGAAACAACGGGGTTTAATTGAAAATTACCCCAAACTTTGGGGTTAAATTTGTCGATTACCCGAGTTTTTATGTTGAAAAGTGAATTTGGTTTTGTTTGACTTTTTTTCAACCAATGAAAAAAACGCATAAAAAATTTCAAAAAATAGTCACAATGGATCTTATTTTATAGATCTCGATGAGTAGGTTTCAAATATATATTTTTTATTATTTTTTGATTTTTGGATTTAAAGTTATGGCGTTTTAAAAAAAAATTAGAGAGAGAAAGTGAAATAAATTTTGGGAAGTGTAAAAGTAGAGTTGATTTTGAGTTGAGTTTTTAAAATTTTGAAGAAAAAAAAAAGAGAGCAACCAAACAACACCTAAGTGTTTTAAGATTTTTAGTTGTATCAACTATTACTATTAATGCGACTGTGTTTGTGGTTAAATTTGTTTTTCACAATGATTGATATACTTTAAATTTATTTTTGTTTGTTTTAAATTTTACTTCCGGTTGATTAAATTTCTGGATCCGTTATTGACTACAATTGGTTTCTGTTCCTTAGAATAATAGCAGAGGATGAGAGTGTTCGTAATCGACGGCCATCCGTTAGCTTTATCGTCGTCTTTGGGCTGGGTTACCATTTTGAGGCCCAAGGGGAGGAGCAATCACAGTAAATGGAGGAGGAGCAAAGTACCCTGCAGAGTCCGAGCGGCTCTAGTGGAGGCTAGACCTCGACCGGTGCCTGCAAGTAGAGATGGTACCGACGCTAATGCTACTGCGGTTTCAGTCCCGATATTGGGAAGGGACTCCACAGTTACTTCTGGCAGGAATCTCACTGACGATATGCAAGCCGAAGCTAAAGCCATGGCCCGTGCTGCCAATGCTTCTGTCTACACTCCCGAACTTCTTGCCACAAAATACGGATCTCATCCTTTCAAGGTCAACTACAACAACCACCGCCCCTCCCCCCACCCAACCTACAAAAGAAAAAAAAATTAAATCCTTTCCTAGGGTTCTTCTTGCCTGCAGTTGACTACCCATAGTTCATCTCTGGTTACACATATATACATGTGTGCATGTATCTATACTATAATAGTAAAATGGAGGAAGTACCTCTATTAATGACAATATTTATTACTTATTACATACTTACTACTCCATTAATAACATCATTTATCATTATAATATTAAAATAAAGAAACAGTAATAATTATAGTAATAAATATTTTTTATTATCAAGCTTTTATTTACTTCTTTTTAACTCTTTCATTTTTATATTCACATCTATACCTAATATATATGTATATATTAATATCATGAAAGAAGGAATAAGAAGTTGTCCTATTTATTGGACTTTGTAATGTTTATTTTTTATTTTATTTTTTCAACTAATTTTTTTAAGCACAGACTATATCATTTTTTATTTTTAGCAAAAATATATAAGTTTATAAGGGTCATTTTGGGTATTCAATGTTTTTATTATTTAAATTAATTAGTTGTGTGTTTCATTGTATAATTAGGGCTATTTTATATGACTTTGTATTAATATTATATTATTTAATATGTGTTTTCTGTTATTAATTTTTTTAATAACAATTTGAATATCGTCCCGTGCATTGCACGGGTTTGTAACTAGTTGAATGTTATTTTGCCCTCCTTTTTTTTTAATCAGGTACTGCTGAGGACTCTCCAAATATTTTTTGGCCTTGGTTCTTTTTCCTTCAAACTGTGGCTGGACCAGTTGCAAGGTCAACTCAATAAGAACAGAAGACTGCGAGCCGTTGAGCTAAGGAACATTTTTACGGGATTGGGGCCAACTTTTGTTAAAATAGGCCAGGGCTTGTCCACCAGGCCCGATCTGTGTCCACTTGAATTCCGCGAGGAGCTTTCAAAACTGCAGGTATTTACCTTTTTTCTTACTAAACTAATTTATCTTCCATGTATACACTATATACTATATTACACCCCTTCTCAAGCAACTCTATGGATTCCCTCCAAATTACTCATTGCTCCTCACAAACCACTTGAATTATGCCACACAACAAAGTCTGGCAACACTAAATTCGTGGTAGACCACCATGATGATGCCTCATCAAAGACAACATGTGGCTAACTTTATTACTTCCGGAGTGACCTCTAATAAGCAACGTTAATTGAGCATAAATTCTTAATTGCTTTGAACACCGCTTGCCATCATTAATTTTATAGTAGCACTCCCCCGTAACAGGAATTGCCAAATTCAGAAAAATTTGAGAAAGATCCTAAAATGGTAGAGGAAGTGGTTTAGCCACTATGTCTAGTGGTTGAATCATACTTTCTTTTTCAGGTGATAGATTCCTTTGTCCCAAATTAAGCGCCCTGATTTCTTTTTAGACGTCCCAAATTAAGACTCACATTTTTTAGGGACATAATCAATGGAGCAAATTTAATGACAGTAAAGAGTTTCATTCTTGATCATTGATTCCCTCAAAAGTACTTTTTTTTAACATCCTACACTATTACATTGAAGTTACTGTTTTACTCAATATGTGATAAAGTCAAAACGTAATTCTTATTACGGGACAGAGACAATGTTACTTGTTTTCAGAAATAGCATGCTGTATTCACACATGTACAATTTGTCAAAATCTGAACTTGAGACAAAAGGTCACAATTATACCCAACTAAACAATGCGTTGTCACTTGGTGCTTTTGAAGTTACTGTTTTACTCAATATGTGATAAAGTCAAAACGTAATTCTTATTACGGGACAGAGACAATGTTACTTATTTTCAGAAATAGCATGTTGTATTCACACATGTATAGTTTGTCAAAATATGAACTTGAGACAAAAGGTCATAATTATACCCAACTAAACAAAGCCTTGTCACCTGGCGCTTTTGAAGTTACTGTTTTACTCAATATGTGATAAAGTCAAAACGTAATTCTTATTATGGGACAGTGACAATGTTACTTATTTTCAGAAATAGCATGTTGTATTCACACATGTATCGTTTGTCTTGTCAAAATCTGAACTTGAGACAAAAGGTCACAATTATACCTAACTCAACAAAGCCATGTCACCTGGCGCTTTTCTCTAATTGTGTCAATTGGAAAAGGTAATTAGGGTTTTGGCATAATCCAACTAGATGCCACAACATATATTTATAAAAATAAATTAGGGGTGTTATGGGTGTGGGATATATTTGTTATGTAGGATACTAGAACTGTTAGGGGTGTTGAGGTTTTTTTGGGAGTATTTACAATCTCAGTCAAACTTAGTCCAGTGGGTGGGGGAAGAGTTTGGTGGTTCTCGGGAATATACGGTCCATGTAGGTCTAGGGAGAGATTGGAATTTTGGGAGGAAATAGTAGGTTGTATGAATTCTGTGGTGAGTGTTGTGAAAGCAATATGGAATTTGTGATATTAATTTCGAGTAATGGTCCTAAATTGCAACATGTATAAACAATCAATATTACGCATAATCTTTAGAATCAAGGATTACCTAGTATAGATGAGTCCATGGATGTCATGTTCCTTGGTCTGCAATTGAGGAGAGAAATATCTCTATTCCACAGTGCCTTTAAGCCTCGTTTGATTCAGGTATTAGGATCAGTGGGATTAATAATACTAGTATTAATAATACTGGACTATTAATCTTGCTTTAATTTAATATCAATACCTTGTTTGATTCATGCAGTATTAATACTGAGATATCTTATGCTGATGTTAATACCATGTTTGGTTATGTAACTCGTATACGGAATTATATTTTTCGACTAACAAAATAAAAAAAATTATTTTTTTTAAATAAATTAAAATAATAATAATATAATAGTAGTAGTAGTAGTAGTAGTAGTAGTAGTAGTAGTAGTAGTAGTAGTAGTAGTGGCATTTTTGAAAATATTATAGTAGTAATGGCATTTTTGAAAATATATGGTTCATTTTTCTTAATCCTGAATAAACAATACCACCTCCCCTTGGTATTAAATTATACCACAAAAAGTGGTATTAAGTTAGTGCCGGTATTAATAATCTCAGCTCATTTATGCGAATCAAACAAGGTATTATAAAAAAAAGTGGTATTAATAATCCCATCCCACTTTTTAATACCCGAATCAAATGAAGTCTTAGGGTTTGTGTAATCTCAATAGAATAATTACACTGCTCAATAGAAAGAAATAGGGCCCTCTTATTATATTAAAATAAATAAGCTCATTTACCCATTATAATGAGCCCATACAAGACCTACCTACATTATTATACTATAATATTCGACATCTAAATTAATATGAGTATTAAACTATAGCAAATAAATAATGCTGACTATGCTAGTCCAAAAAATAATCTAACAATTTCCCACTTGGACGGCATACGTTAGGTTATCAAAACAATACTCAGATCAATTTTACAATATGTGGCACAATAAAATGCCAAAATAGAGCAAGCATTTTTAACAACTGGTCCAAAATGAGATTGTAAGTGCCATAGCGATATAGAAAATCATACCCGATAAGAGTACTGACATCATATATATACCAGGCACGCACATATCTCTGTGACCCAACAAAATAGTGAGATGTGAAAAAACATGCAAAATGTGATCACTTCATGCTATCCTAAAATCAAAATGGCCCTACCATCCATCTACGATGCTAACAAATATCTCAGCATAATACAACATGAGACTAGGTCCGAAATGTCTCGAAACAATATGCCATACATCAATAAAACTCTGCAGAATGACAATATTATATGACAATAACAACAACAACAATAATAACAATAATAATAATCGCAGCAACAATTTACTCAAAAGAAATCTCGAGATATAATAACAAGATATAATGTTACTTCTAATCACAATATATAAACTCCCATTAACCCAATAAAATCAAAAGATCTCACAGTACTCATACAGATTACATGATCTACAAAGGCTTTAACAGTTAAACCTTTGGTTAGGGGATCTACCACCATAAGTTCTGTAAATATGTGCTCAATATGAGTTTGAAACTCCTGAACCTCTCTTTGACAAACATATACTTAGTATCAAAATGCTTTGAACGTTTGGAGTTCATATTGTTTTGAGAGAAATATACTATAGTAGAATTATCATAATGTATGGTTAGAAACTTAGAGATGCTCTCTATAATATGAAACTCAGAAATAAAGTTTCAAATACTCAACCAAATTCTCATAATTAGTCCTATTTAGCCTAGTTAAGCCATTCATTTGCATAGGCAATGCTGGTAAAGAAGGAGGATTTTATCAATAATATCGATATACAACAAATTGAGCAGAAACTACAATTGAGCACTTATGCCATTGTAATCCCACCTAAGGATCCCAAATTACAATGCATAAATAACTCCCACAAACATCAAAGTTACGTCCTTGAAGTTAATATCGATAGGATATTCAAACCCCAAAGCCGTAACAATCGATCAATTTCATAAGCGTTAGGAATCACATTAACAAAGACAAACTGATAGAGAAAGTGCAATATTAACATAATCCACTAGCAAAAAAAAAGATGTGTTAATCACAATATTTACTGACTTTTGCCACAATTGATCCCACGATAGGTAAGCGCACAACTATGCCAAAAAAAGTCACAAACAGTGCTTAAATTAAATATTTAAATAAAGCTACGAGCATGTAACAAGACATAAATTATTTAAGCAGCCAAATATCACTACTAGGGAGAGTCCATAGTATATAATGTAGCTAATAATGCTGGAAATGCCCAGGAAAAAAATTAACGTTAAATTCTGAGAGTACGATATTTATTTTGAGTTCTATCGAAATCTATTTATACCCAGCATAGAAGAATAATATAAATATTAATGCATGCCAAGCAATAAATAAGCTACGATATCAAATTTTAACACATGGCCATTAAACACACATCAATTAATTTCACACACAAATGAACAAGTACGTGCAACCAAAAAATAGAATTAAATAGAAACTCAATAGGTATTTCTCCCCTACCTCAAATCAAGTACCAACCATTAATTGCGCATTTATTTTTTTTAATTTTTTTTCTTCTTGTGTACCTAAGGCCATTTATATGTGCAATTGGTGTAGAATTCTAGATCCATAATTCATATATATCAATAAATACTTACACACAAAATAATTAATAAATTTGAATATGAACTAGGAAAGTTGACTCTAATTTTCCATGGTAATCATACACTTTACATATATTCCACGAGATTAATCAAATCACCTACCAAAATTAATTTAAATATAATTAGAAATTACCAATGGTCAATATTTCCATAAAATTAATAAGAAAATATTAGTCAACAATTATTGTAGCCTTATCCTATTTTATAAATTTTTCTAGGAAATATGAAAATTTAGAGTTTTACAATCTATTCCCCTTAAACAAATTTCTTCCTAAAATTTCTGTCTATGTAGTATCTAAACATTAAACTTAACTTAATCACAATTATAAAATTCACAAACAAAACAGTATATCACATCATAATATAAAAAAAGTAAAATCTCAATCAAAAATTAGAATTTCATATGCACCAATCAATTTAAAATATGCAATTTTAATTTTTACAAATTTGATGCATCAAGTAAATAATATCGATCAAAATAATAAAAAAAAGGTTGTAAAAATTTGAGGTCTCACAATCTACCATATTTTAACAAATTTTGCCATCAAAATTTCAATATTTTTATATCGAATATAAACCTTATCTTTTGGGTTTTTTTTAATCAAAGCGATCATCAATGCAAATCATAAATATTCAGGGCTCTCTCAATTCTCTCGTTTTCGGTGCTTTCAATCACGGTATAAGAGTGAACCTTGTGCCTCAATAGACACTAACTTGACCAAGACATAACGGGATGTGCTATCCCTACTCAAATTAACATGTTCGTTTTTGGTACTTCCAACCATGGTATGAACCAACCCACCTTGTTTTCAGTACTTTTAACCATGGTATGAGTAACCCCGTGCCTCACATGGACACTAACTTGGTCAATATATTATGGGATATGCCGTCCCTACTCAAGATATGCCAGTTTCTAGATAATCATCATTACTACATTCACCATTTCATACAAATAAAGTCCCATACATCAACATTTAAATCCACTTCACATATGAAAAACATTTGTACAAAATATCGTTTATATATAAAACCATGGTTCATATACATTATTTATTTACATTTATATGCTATTTATGTTTGTTATTGTTAACACACGTTAATTTATTACCATCATCAAAAAGGGGGAGATTGTTGACCTAAGGTCTTAATCTTATTTTGATAATGACAATAAATTAATGTGTGTTAACAATAAAAAACATAAATAGCATATAAATGTAAATAAATAATATGCTCCCCTTCAATTTATGTAAAGATGACAATTAAAAAGTATTGTAAATATTTGAGATAGTTTCAAAACCAAAACCAAAATCAATATATATATATATATATATTTTATAAATAAACCTTCCAAAAGGATCCGCTTGGAATCCTGCGCATAGACAAACACTAAACATGATGTCTGGCCTAAAAGTCATCAAATAGAGTAAGTTACCGATCATACCTCAATACTTCTTAATGTCCACACTTTTACCTTTTTTGTCTTTGTCAATCTTCAACGTTGAGCTTATTGGCGTGCTCATAGATTTTACGCCTTTCAAGTCAAACTTCTTAAATAGTTCTTTGACGTACTTCTCTTGATTGACGAAAATCTCATCTTTGCATTGCTTTACTTGCAAGCAGAGAAAATAATTCATCTCTCCCATCATGCTTATCTCAAATTTCTTTTACATACAAGTAGAAATTTTTTTGCAAACATTGTCGTTAGTAGAACCGAAAATAATATCATCAACATAAATTTGCATAAGTAACATATCATTGGCATGATTCTTAATGAATAAAGTAGTGTCTACTTTGCCTCTAACAAATCCATTATTATGCAAAATGAACTTAATCTATCATACCATGCTCTAGGTGATTGTTTCAGTCCATACAAAGCTTTTGACAATTTAAACACATAATCCAGATAGGTATGATTTTCAAAATCGGGAGGTTGTTTTACATAAATTTCTTCTTCAATGAAGACATTTAAGAACGCAATTTTAACATCCATTTGATATAACTTAAAATTTTTGAAACAAGAATAAGCAAGTAGTATGCGAATAGCTTCTAAACGTGCTACAGGTACATAAGTTTCCTCATAATCAATGCTCTCTTCTTGATTGTATCATTGGGCAACAAGTCTAACTTTATTTTTAACAATAACACCATTTTCATCATTTTTATTCCGAAATACCAATTTAGTGCCTATAATAGTTAGGGGTGTTCACGGGTCGGTCAACTGACCCGTTGACCGATTTTTTGGACCGGACCGACTACTTCGGTCCTTTATTTTTTTAGACCGGACCGGACCGAAAATGTATATAAAACCGGACCGAACCGAAGAGGCATTTATCGGGTCGGTTTCGGTCGGTCCATCGGTCTGGGCTTGATTTATGGGCCTGTTGCAAAATAAAGTTGGGCCTAGAATAATAAAAGATGTCTTAACAAAAAAAGGGCTAACTTTTGCAAAAAAAAAACATTAATACATTACAACAAAAATACACTTCTGCAACAAAAAAAAATTAATACATAACAACATTAAAAATTAATACAAAGCCACTTTATATGCCAAAAAATAGATTGAAATGTTAAAAAAGATGCCAAGTTGCCAACATTCAATAGTTACACTTAACAAATAACAACAGTGGGCAGTGGGCAGTGGCTATTTGCCTATCTAATTCAATCTACTTCCCAAAAAACTTCAAACCAAAAACTACAATTTCATAAAATCATATATAGCCATAAGTAAATAACATATCCATACGGACTTTCAACTGCTTCCCCAAAAAACTAACCATGAGACTTACAAGTTTCAAACTTAAAAATATAAATTAACATTAAAATAGAACAATAGCTTGATATATTCATATTCTCCATTCAAGCAAATCTTTAGCTCTTTGCTCCTCTTTATCAAGAACCATCTAACTCTTCTCGGATGTCGATCCCAATATTTCTAAAAAGATATAAACAAAAATCAAATATTATTATAAATTGTCATAACAAAGTAATGAGAAAATAAAAAAATTTCAATGTAACAAAATATATTAAATAAAATATTACCCGAATCAAGTTTTTCAAGTTGTTCCACTTCGTCCATAGCATCTCGGAGGCTAATTGTGGTTGATGAAGAACGAATCCAATTTTGAGTACAAATGAGGGCTTCTACCGTATTAGGTAACAAGGAGCTACGAAATGGGTCAAGTACACGACCTCCGGTACTAAAAGCCGACTCCGAAGCTACGGTTGATACGGGAATCGCAAATACATCTCGTGCTACACGGGAAAGAATTGGGTACTTAGTAGTATTGTTCTTCCACCAACCTAGAAGATCAAAACTATTGTCTTCAACCTCACGACTTTCCAACAAGAACCTATCAACCTCCGATTTAGCCCCTATATCATCCTCCGACTCCAAATGCCTATTGAATTGAGATGTTAAAAAAGCAAGCCCTTCTTCCTCGTCGTCATCATCTACCAACCCAACTTTTTGTGGTTCATTCACATTTTTTGCTAAACTAGTAGGCTTATTACCATCATACCACTCATACAAACGAACTAAGGCATCTTTCACCCTTCTAGTCACATCCTTTGCAAAATTATTTTCATATAAACGACCAAACCAAAAAGTAACGTACGCTAACTTGTATCTAGGATCAAGAACAACCGCAACAAATAACAACAAGTTAACTTTCTCAATATTCCAATATTTATCAAATTTCTTCAACATATTTTCCGCCATTGAAGTGACCATATAGTTACCATCTTTTCTCAAATTGATTAACTTACTATGAATCAACACAAGCTCATGAAAGAAAGAATTCGAAGTGACATACAAAGATCCCGAAAATCGTAAAGTAGCATTGTAAAAATTTTTAAGAAACTTTACTAAAGTTTCAACTTCTCTCCAATCAACACTTGTGGGAGGCCCCATATTCCCTTTCCCCCCTTCTTTTTCTCTAAAATAAAAAAGATAATTCGGGTCATCTTCTTCCATTATATCAAACGCCTTTTCAAACTTTCCCGCCGTGTCTAACATCATATAAGTAGAGTTCCATCTAGTTTTAACATCTAGACATAACAAACTTTTGCTCTCTATTTTTTCTTTTTCAACACACTTCTTAAAAGTTACTAATCTAGCCGGGGATGATTTTACATATTTCACCGCATTACGCACTCTCACAATTGAATCATCTAATTCACTTAAACCGTCGCCAACAATGAGATTTAAAATGTGAGCACAACACCTAACATGGACATAATCATGTTCCAAAATGGTACCCTTCCAATTTTTTGTTCGTCTTTTCAAGTAATTAATGGTACCATTATTGGAACTTGCATTATCTACCGTGATAGTGAAAATGAAATCTATCCCCCATTCAAGCAAACATGTTTCAATAACCTTCCTAAGCACCTCACCCTTGTGACTTTGAACTTGACAAAAGTTTAAAATTTTTTTATGCAACCTCCATTCATCATCAATAAAGTGGGCCGTGAGACACATGTAATTTATATTTTGAATAGAAGTCCATGTGTCCGTTGTAAGGCAAATCCTTCTACCTTTGATAAAACTCTTTAATTGCCTTTTCTCTTCCACATAAAGTTTCAAACAATCACGTGCGACGGTGGTACGAGACGGGATAGTAAGCCTTGGTTGTGAAACACCCATAAAAAGTTTAAATCCTTCATTCTCAACAAACTTAAATGGCAACTCATCTATTATTATCATTTTAGCAAGAGCTACTCGACAAGCTTCTACACTAAAACTAATCGCCGTAAGATTTGTACCACCCTCTTTTTTCGGTTCAAAACACAATTGTTTTTGTTTCTTATCTTCCGTTTTGTATGGATACTTCTTACAATGAGGCGTGTGGTTTAACATATTTTTTGTGCCATTGTTTTTTGGATCACATGCATATGTAACCCCACAATAATTACAAGAAGCCCTAGGCTTATCAGGATCACCACCCTCAACTTTGGTAAAATGTTCCCATGCAGCAGATTTTCGTTTAGTATTTCTAACCTTTTGCTTTTGCTTGGGTGGAAATGGAGGTTTTTCTGATTGACTTGGGCCTTGATTTGTTGCTTCTACGGACTTAGGATCTCCAATTGTTGATTCATTTGCAGCCATATCTAGAAAAATTAAATAACAATTGTTATGTATAATTAGTTTAAGTACGCTAATTATAAGAAATAAAGACTCTAAACATTAAAAAATAGTAGCGAAACATAGCAAGAATGGGCCATTCATGAATCTGATAGATTTTCGTTTTCCTAAAGAATGGTCATTTTAGTAAATATTCCTAGAACTTAATCAATTTTTTTAAAAAATAAATAAATAAAAGATTGTACAAATTTATTTACTTTAAAGGTTGTAACAAACTGCCACATAATGTGCTTAGCTTTACTCTATTTTTAG
The DNA here is from genome assembly GCA_021464415.1 of Lonicera japonica. Taxonomy (NCBI): domain Eukaryota; kingdom Viridiplantae; phylum Streptophyta; class Magnoliopsida; order Dipsacales; family Caprifoliaceae; genus Lonicera; species Lonicera japonica. The sequence continues at coordinate 254,620 of CM038466.1, read as the reverse complement.
ATATACAAATTGTAAAAATTAATTATTATAAAAAATCAAAATATATGTTTTGATTATAAAAACAAACAAGAAAATAAAAACAAAAAGATATTTGTTGAAATTGTACGAAACACATTACTTGTCAACCATATCTAGTCATCCAATTTGAGCATAGGAACATGATAATGGATAATATAAAAGGCACAACAAAAAAAACCAAGAAAATGGAGGAAACAAAAAAGACCCCACCACCCAAATTCTCCTGCTGCTTTGGAATCCAAAAACAACTCTTCCTTTTTTGAGCTAGGCTGCATAGCCTGCATTTGATTTTCTTTTCTATTTATAATGCAATTTCAAAATACTGTCTTCTATTTTTTTTTTTTTAACAATTCAATCCCTAAACATCATTTTCTTCCTAGGCTGCATTTGATTTTCTTTAAATTTTGTAGAACAATAATTTACACAAAAATAAAGTATATACTTTCAGTCATTCACGGAATTTGTTCAAGAAAAAAAAAAAAAGAAAAACGAGTGAAGAGAGGGAAGAACAAAGCCACAGCCCACAAGCGTACTAGATCGTGAAATTACTTTAACTTTCAGTCATTCACGGAATAATTTATATACCAACAATGTTCATACAAACATACAAGAATAATTTATACAAGAATAAAGTATATACTTGATTACTTTCACTCATTCACAAAATTTGTTCAAGAAAAAAAAACAAGCGAGGAGAGGGAAGAATAGAGCAGAGAACTTACTTGAACTTGACTGAGGAAAGGGGAAAGCGAGCACGGCCGACGGTAGTGAGTAGGGGAAGACCGGGTGGGAACTTGGAAGAGAGAAGATTGAAGAGAGATGAGGGGGACGGCGGAACTCGGAAGAGAGAAGATTGAAGAGAGATGATGGCAACGGCAGAAGAGAGAAGATAGAGGGGCTGCGCAGCTGCGCTGTTGGGTGTCGACTGTTGTTGTATTTGGGATTTAGGGTTACAATTTAGAAATATTCAAATTTAGGTTTTTAGATATTTAGATGTTTTTTTATTTTTTTAATTAAAGGGAAGTGAAAGACTGACATGTTAAAATGACCTGTGAGTTTTTTAAAGGGTGACAGACCAATAGTATATAACTAATATTAATAAATATATATATTTTTAAAAAAAATATAAATACTCGGTTCGGTTCGATTTTATAGGGTTTTTTGACCTAGAGGACCGAGGACCGGACCGATTGTAATCGGTCCAAAAAAAGTTGGACCGGACCGACCCGCAGCATATATAAAAACCGAAAAAAAGCCTACGGTCCGGTCCGGTTCGGTCGGTCTTTTCGGTCCGGTTCGATTTTTGCACACCCCTAATAATAGTATGATCATTTGATTTAGGAACAAGTGTCCACATTTTATTTCTCTCAAATTGATTGAGCTCTTCTTGCATAGCCATTATCCAAGATTCATCTTGTTCGGCTTCATTTATGTTTTTAGGCTTATATTGAAAAACAAATGTCACATTATTGCAAACATTTTTTAAGGATGATCTAGTCATGACCTTATTAGATGGCTCTCCAATAATTTGATTAATAAGATGGTTGGACACAAATTTCTAACTTTTAGGTAAATCATTCGAGTTTTGCTCGGCCTTACTTTATATTTCCTTAGAAGAAGTTTTAGCACTCGATGGTTCTTCCTTAGATGTATCATTAATTTGAATATCTAAAACTTTTTGGATAATTTCAACATCATCATCGGAATGCACTATGGGTGCAAAATGATTAGATTTATCAAAAACAACATGCATAGTTTCTTGAACAATTAAACTTTTCTTATTGTAAACACGATAAACTTTACTATTAGTAACATATCCAAGAAATATTCTTTCATCGGATTTAGCATCAATTTTTTCTAAATGATCACGATCATTTAAAATAAAACATTTACAACCAAAAACCTTAAAATATGTAACATTAGGTTTCTTGTCATTCCATAATTCGTAAGGTGTCTTATCTAACTTTTTACAAATAATAACATGATTAGTTACATAGCATGCGGTATTAACATCTTCCGTCCAGAAATATTCTTGTAAAAAATGTTCATTTAACATGATTCTAGACATCTCTTGAAAAGATATATTTTTTCTTTCAACTACACTATTTTGTTGAGAAGTTCTAGGTACTGAAAAGTTATGATTAATACCGTACTCATCACAAAAATTCTCAATATCAATATTATCAAATTCTCTACCTCTATCACTTCTAACATGTACAATAGAAGCACCCTTTTTATTTTAAACTTTTATACAGAATTTAGTAAATACATGAGGTGTTTTACTTTTATGAGTAATAAAGAATACCCAAGTAAATCTAGAAAAAATTATCAACAATCACAAAGGCATACAATTTACCACTTAAACTAGCAACCGAATTAGGTCAAATAAATCTAAATGTAACATATCAAGTTGTCTAGTAGTAGTAATATCTTTCTTAGATTTAAAGGAAGACTTGTGTTGTTTCCCAAGTTGACATGCATCACAAATTTTATATTTAACAAATTTAGTTTTAGGCAATCCTTTAACTAATTCCTTTTTAGATAATTTGTGAATTAAATCCATATTAGCATGACCTAATCTTCTATACCATAACCAAGAAGCATAATTCAATAGGGATAAATATTTAACATCTTGTTGAAACAAATCATCAAGTTCAAGAGTATATATGTTATTAGATCTATAAGCAACAAACAAGATGGAATTATCACTAATATTTTTAACAATGCAACATTCGGATTTAAAAATAACTTCATAACCTTTATCACACAATTGACTAATACTAAGCAAGTTATGTTTTAAACCGTCAACAAGTAAAACATTATAAATATAAGAAGATTTATTATCAACTTTATCTATACTAATGATTTTTTCTTTGCCGTTGTCTCTAAATGTGATGTTGCCTCCTTGTTTAGGAATGAGACTCAAAAAATTTCTCTTTTCTTTCGTCATGTATTTCGAGCATCCATTACCTAAGAACTACTTTGTTTTGCTAGCGTTTTCTCTCATGCAAACTTACACCAAAATCTTAAGTAACTTCTCTTTTGGTACCCAAAATAAGTTAGGTCCTTTGGGGTTAGTGTACATATTAGTTCCTTTAGGAATCCAACAAGTTTGTTCTTAGCAAAATTTTTTTCTTTGTAATAACAAGAATGTGCATTATGAGTGTTTCTTCCACAAAATGAACAAAGATTAGTGAGATTATGCGGTTTGTATGTTTTGAAGAAATTTTTGTAATCCTTTTGGTTATGGATTTGATTGTAACCCAAACTGGATTTATCAAATACATACCTTTGTACTCCCAATAGTTTATCCAAGTTATCTTTTCTATTTGTGAACTTGGTTAGACTATTAGTTAAATCCTTTACTTTTTCTTTCAAAACCTCATTTTCTAGTATAAGTAAGTTTGAAGTCTCCTTTTCTTTTCCCTTTTTCAAATAGTTGATTTCCTTTTTAAAATCAATGTTTTCCTTTTCTAAAGTTTCACATTTGACAGAAGTAATGGAATTTTCTTTCTTGAGACTTGTATATCTTTTTGAGAGAATTTCAAATTTAATATGTAATTCTTCAAACATGGTATATAGTTCATCATATTCATTATGCACACTTTCATTATCACCAAAATTATCACTAAATGAGTTATAGTTAGAGTTTACCTCATCTTCATTTGCTATAAGACAAAGGTTGGCCGTTTCTTCATCGCTAAAATCGGCATCCGATTCTCCTTCTTCAGAATCGCTACATGTTCCTTTTAATGCATGCTTCACTTTTTTGAATACTTTATCTCGTTTGTCCCCTTTCTCCTTCTTTTTAAGTGGACAATTTGGCTTGATATGACCAGGTTCATGGCAATGATAACACTTTTTGATTTTATCATTTTCTCCTCTTTGTTAATTTGATCGATCATTGTTTCTTCTAGAGGATGATGGATATTCGTTATCATTTCCTTGAGAATTTTTCTTCTTAGCTAGAAATTTCTTAAATTTTCTAGATAGAAGCGCCATGTCTTCATCACCATCCATTGATACATTATTATCTCCATGTTGGATAGTTTTGAGAGCTAAAGTTTTCTTTGATTTTGTTCCGCATTTTCTTTTCTTTGAAGTTCATTCTCATGAGTTTTTAGAGATCCCAAAAGCTAGCCCATGTTGAGTGTTTTGAGATTCTTTACTTCTTGAATCGCCCTCACTTTCGATCGCCACTTCTTTGGAAGAATCATAAGAATTTTTCTTATTATATCTTCATTAGAATAAACCTTTCCAAGAATATCCAAATCATTAGTAATAATAGAAAATCTACTATACATGGAAGTAAAAGATTCATTAGGCTCCATTTTAAATGGTTCATAATCATGAACAAGCATATTTATGTTATTATCATTAACTTGAGTGGTTCCTTCGTAGGTAACGTCAAGTTTATCCCAAATTTCTTTGACCATTTTGCAACTAGAAATTTTGTTATATTCATCCATGCTTAATGCACAATTTAAAGCATTTAAGGCTCTAGCATTATGTTAAATTTTCTTAATATCATTTTCATCAAACTCGGACATTTTCTTAGGAATAATTTTTTCACTATCATCTCTTTTGATAATTTCATAGGGTCCTTTAAGTATAACTCTCCATTGTTCAAAATTACTGGATTGTAAAAATATACTCATTTTACTTTTCCAATAGCTATAATTTTTACCATCAAATAGGGGTGGTTTAGAGGTGGAGAGACCTTCAAAAAACTGGTTACTTGATATATAGACATGATCGTAAATTCTAAGATTGTTAAATCAAAATAAGAGTACAACATCTGATACCAATTGTTGGTCGAAAAATAACCCTATAGGGGGGTGAATAGGGTTTTAAAAACTTAATGCGGAATTAAAAAGTTTTTAAAATATTTAAGCAAAGCAACTGAGCTAAGCAACAATATCAAGGAAATAATCAATTTCAAGTAATCAATCCCAAGACAAGCAAATAAGCAATCTCAAAATACAAGTAATAATATAGCAATAAAAAGAGAGCTTGAGTTTATAAAGATTAAACCAATTTGAAGTTCAAGACTTTTTATCCTTACTGTTCAGTTTTCTAAACCATATGTCCGCGCTCGGTTAGTTCCCTGAGAATTTTCACTATTCAATCTTCTTCAGGTGAAGATCAAACCTCAATACCAATGTTGCCATATACACAACACTCACAATGTAGCTATACCCACTACACTTCTCACAAGATATACTCTAGTGCTCTACAAAGAAACAAACTCTCTTTTGAAATGAAGAATGAATTGTTTGTGGTGATACACACCAATACAATAAGTATCAAGTGAATTTGAAGATTACAAATGAAGCTCACACTAGATTTATCAAGATTGATAAAAAATATATAGCTTAAAAGATGGAAGATTAATCAAAATGTGTTCTTGAATCTTTGTATATTTGAATATATGAATAATAGAGTATTAGAATGATTCAAGTATATTAAAACATGTTTAAGAACTCATATATATAGCTTGCAAAAGTATATGACCGTTGGGGATGATTAAGAAAGGTTTTGGGTCAAAGATATACATTTTCAAACTTTCCAACAGCTAGTTTTGTTGACTAGAAATTCAAATTGTTTTGATAATATCTCATAATCTAACTGTTGGATCATGCTCAAATTTTGGTCAAAAGTGCTACGAGATGTTGTCTAACTACTGTAAAAATTTCAAAATGATCGAAATTCGGGAAGGCCTCCATCATACCGTTAGATCAAAACTGTGCCAAAATTGAGCGAATCTAAAATAAAAAATAAAAACATTTTTGCAATTTAGTTCCAAATACAATTCTAATGATTTTTGAACCTCAAAGATATGTTTCTAAGATACCTATTTTTATGAGATCTTAAAATATGATCATTTAAAATTAATATGAATTTATTTTGAAACTCGGTCTTTGTAAAATGATATTTTTCAAACAAATTCAATTTCAAGCTTGTTTGAATCAATCTTTAAAAGGTGCATGAATACGTTTGAGCTATAAGGATTTGATCAATAAAGTAACTTTACATAAATCTTAAGCACTCACTAAATTACTAAATTAACAAGTCTTCGAATGCTTTGATTTGTTTCTTCGAATTGATCTTCACTTGAAACTTTTTTCTAGAAGCTTTTCATATAGTCTTTTGATCCTTTGTACTTATGATTTGCATTGAGAGATTTGATCTTCCTTATCTTGTCCAATGATCGAATAATGAAAGAGTGATCCTTATCATGTTTTTCTTGAATTTTCCAAATAAATAAACTATATACTTATATCAAGAGACATGTTAAATTACACATGATTGATTTATTATTATTATCAAAATAAGATTAAGACCTTAGGTCAACAATGTACAATACACTAAAACTAAAACAAATATACAACACAGTCCTTCTTATGAAGGACTAGGATCTGTCCATAGTCATCAGAGGCTTCTATACTCGAATATCACACAACACAGTCCTTCTTATGAAGGACTAGGATCTGTCCATAGTCATCAGAGGCTTCTATACTCGAATATCATGTGCCAACCTAGAAACAGAACTTGCAAAACTGTTTAGAAAAGGGGAATGAGCCAAATCCAGGCTCAGTGGGAACTATAGAAGTTTTAATAGAAAATAAGTGCTTTATATTATTACAATGGTTTGAAAACAATGCTTATGCAGTGCAACGCACATATACACATGCATGCCGGACCCCACTATGACTCTTATCCTAGCCACCGAAAGCTAACTATCCGATCGACCAATCCTGTTCCTTGGCTTCCCATGGAATGGATCTCTATGCATTCCTAAGTCACTAGAGGACCGTTGGTGTAAAACCGTTTCTTTACAATCACTAGCTTCCTATAGTTCGCCATGCTATGGTGGAAGGGTTCTAAAGTATCCTACAACCTGGTCTCGCACTTATCTCGAGAATCGACAATTAATAGCCAAGCATTTATTATTTCCTCTTTCAAGTTAGTTTATTATGATTGTAAATGCTTGGCTACATAATAGGCATTTCCTCCAATCGTCCTTCTAAGTCAAAGCTACAGTATCTCCCATTAAGCTATCTGTTAGCTATAATTATCACTTTAATTATTAGTTGTTTATATTCATTATGATCAAGGCAACTCTTTAAACAATCAACGCATATTTTCACACTTGTCTATCTTATCTAAGGGCCATTAGTCATTATAACTTTTCACTTTGTTCATTAGTATATTATGAATGGCCACCGCTTGCCTAAATATAATGAGTTCCGTTTTTATTTACCCATATCCGAGGCAAGGTAAAATACATATAATACAATGTAACATATGATACGATACAACACAATACAACAATAGCAATAGCATAAATAATAGTAATGTAATCACAGTCTCGTATTGATCCTCGTATCATATCTCTAGTATAATGCCTCGATTTTACCCCGCGGTCTAACCAGGCCCAGAGCAACGGATTTCGAAGACTCCGAGGCTCTTATCCATGTCTCCCCCGAGTGAGGAGTGGCTTAGGGACTTGGTTCCAAGTAAGCCATTCAGAGATATCTATGCAGGATATTTTTTCAGGAATTAACTCTGAATAGTTAACGAGGAGAACGCCCACACAAGTCAAGTCGACACTCTAAAGGAACCACACCAGGAAACCCCCTAACAAGTGGTGTCTGTTAGTAATCCATCTACTTCCCGGGAAACTCACCAAGTGGGACAGTAGTGGCACATGGGACCTACTCCGCTTGCTAGGAAAACAACTATAGCCCAGAACATAGAGTCCAATGGGAATGCAAGATACATAGAGTTGGGCTCTTCTTTGTGGGAAACCACAACCACCGGCGGAGTCACCGACTTCATTTTTCTATGCATGGTTTAGGGAATTTCACCTAGGGGCGAAAAATAGGCGGCTCATCTTCGAGTCACTGGGAGCTATGTGACGCCCCGAATCCAGTTCTAAGATTTTTACCTCTGGGACCTGGTTAATCACGGATGCCGTGCACGACGGCGGGTTTAAAATAGAAGAATCACAATCTTTAAAAGTTTTTTTCTTAGATAAAACTTAATCCGTTTGAAAAACCCGTTTTATAAAATTTCGGTATGAGGAGTTCGTTTGAACAACAATCCGCCCTGTAAAATTTGAAACCATTTTCATAGAAACGAAAAATCCAATCACAAATCCTCTAATGAGGTCCCAATCCAAGTTAAAATACTATACACCATTTCCAATAATTATACACATAATCAACTTGAAATTTCAATTATACATACGATATTTGAAACTAGTAAAAAACAAGTCGTTTACGGACGACTATAAATGTCAAGGGTAATAAGAGGTCTTAGACTTCATAATCATGCCATCCCCAGAGATGTACCTGCAAGACTGGGTTGAAAAATAGGAGTGAGCCAAACATGGGCTCAGTGAAAACTATATAGGTTGTATATAGAAAAATATACATTGTGGAAAGAATGCATGTGAGGTGTAGCAATGAAAATAATCTCATTTTTGTAATAAAAATCATATTACGACATGCCTGCCAATGCTTTCCCATCCCCGAAATATCATAAGATATACGTTCAATTGAAAATACAATTGAAAGCTAGCTACTAACACAAAATAGTTATAAGCCTTGTACGTACGGTGAAATAAGTATCGTTTAGATACAAATAGTATTTAGTAAGAAATATATGTATATATAAGAATCCATTGGCTAGTTTATACAGCATAGCATCATAATCGTATCACCTAAAAAAAATCTCGCTCTCGGCGATCATCTCAAAAACTCGTAACTAGTCAAGCGTACTACTAGGTCTGCATTTCGTGGCCTTTCACCCACGCGACAGCAGGGCCTTCCGTTCATTTTTGTGCACGGTTTTGAGTCTTTCACCCTGGGGCACTCAGTCCCAACTTACGGCCCCCAGAGACCAAACCTGGGATTTACCATAGACTAGCGCAACCATGTATGTGTACAAATCAAATCACTCAAGTAACAAGCCCACAAGCGAGTAATTGTGCCAGATAAATAATAATAAGGTTCATCTCGAACCCATCAACTAGCTAACAACATCTTTATTTCAAACATATACTTAATACACTCATACTTGTATAAAGTTCATACTTATCGCTTACAAAAGCATGAAATATCAGAAATTCATATACTTGTATAACTAGTGTTCCCACCTATTGAGGGTTAATCCCTCAAAGAATCGCTAAGAAATCAAGCCGGTCGAGCAAACAGAGAGTTTTCCCCATCCATAGCCATGGAAGAAGGTGGAGAAGGTGGAGTTGATGATGAATAGTGTTCAGTGGTGGCAGAGAAGGACGAGCTTAGGTTGATACCTCAAATCATGTACAAAACCCCCCAAATCGCCTCTTATTTCTCTCTCTATGAGCTCTCGTGAGTTGATGATGAAATGAGAAATAAATGAAGAGAAACGTACATATATATATATTGTTGTTCCCATTTACGGATTACTGTTCACGCGCATAGGACTTGTAGCGCTGAACTTTGTGTTATAGTATAGAGAGAAGAAAGAGAGAACAATGTTGTAGGAATTGGCGAACTAGTCTTAACCTAGTTCCCATCTCATTCTATTTATATAACAAAGAATATTGATAATTACAAAATGGACCCTATAACATACAATAATACTAGACTAGCCACATATCTACATAAGTAGCACTTACAACACTCCCTCTCAAGCTGGTACGAAGATATCTAATATACCCAGCTTGCCTAATATAGTTTGTAAAGAAACCTTGTTCACCCCCTTGGTTAACACATCAGCTAACTAGTTACGAGTATTAACGTATGGAGTACAAATCAATCTAAGGTTAATTTTTTTCTTTGATAAAGTGTCGGTCGACTTCAACATGCTTTGTCCTATCATGTTGGGATGGATTGTGGGCGATACTGATTGCCGCCTTGTTGTCACAATATAAACTCATTGGCTCATGCATTGGGTGCCCCAACTCGGCGAGCATAGTTCGTAACCACAATAACTCACAAACTCCAAGTGCCATAGATCTGAGCTCAGCCTCAACACTAGATCTGGCGACTACCGACTGTTTCTTGCTACGCAAAGACACAAGATTCCCACCAACAAAAGTACAATATCCTGATGTAGATTGCCTGTCTATAATTGACCCTGCCCAATCAGCATCTATGTAGGCTTCAACCAGTAAATGACCATGGAAGCCAAAGAGAATTCCCTTCCCAGGAGAATCCTTAAGGTAACACAAGATCTAATAGGCTGCCTCAAGGTGAGGGGAACGGGGAGCATGCATAAACTGACTAACTACACTGACAGCATATGAAATATCTGGCTGTGTAAGTGAGAGATATATCAATCTCCCAACTAATCACTGAAATCTCCCAATATCTTCTAACAGCTCACCATCCTCCTCATTAAGCTTGTGATTTTGGTTAATTGGAGTCTATGCAGGTTTAGCACCGAGCTTGCCTGTTTCGGTTAACATGTCAATAACATACTTTCTTTGAGAGATAAACACTTCTATCTTAGATCTACACACCTCAATGCCAAGAAAGTATCTCAGATATTTAAGATCCTTAGTCTCGAATTCTGTGCCCAAGAATTTCTTCAACTGATGTATTTCTTCCGGATCATCTCCCGTGACAACAATATCATCCACATACACAATAAGAGCTGTAGTTCGATCATTGTACCTTTTTACAAAGAGAGTATGATCTGCTTGACTATGTTTGTACTCTCCACTTTTCATGGCTGAACTGAACCTTTCAAACTAGGCTCGAGGCGATTGCTTAAGCCCATATAAGGCCTTTTTTAGCTTGCACACCAAATTCTGATCATCGGCAAGTTTAATCCCCTGAGGCATGGTCATATACACCTCTTCATGCAAATCACCATGGAGGAAAGCGTTTTTCACATCAAGCTAAAATAACGGCCAAGATAAATTTGCTGCCAATGAAATGAGAACACGTATGGAGTTCATTTTAGCAATAGGAGAAAATGTCTCCTGGTAATCAATTCCATGAGTTTGAGTATAACCTTTTGCAACTAACCGGGCTTTATACATCTCAATTGTCCCATCAGCTCGATACTTCACCGTATATATCCATTTGCAGCCAACTGGTTTTTTTTCCTTTGGCAACTGAACAATGTCCCAAGTACCATTCTTTTTAAGAGCTTTCAGTTCCTCAAGCATTGCTTTTTTCCACTGAGTTTGTTTAAGGGCATTTGAAACTTTAGAAGGGACATATATAGAGGAAACAGATGACGTAAAAGCTTGATAGGAATGTGCTAGTTTATCATACGATACAAAGTGGGATATAGGATATTTAGCGCAAGTACGCGTTCCTTTACGAATGGAAATAGGAACATCAAGATCAAGAGAGGGATTACCTGGAGAAGAGGAGACTTCTTGGTCGTGGGGAGAGATACTAGATTGTTTTTCTCGTATCGTGTATACTTTTAGAGGCTGATGCTCCCTTTAAGGAGTGGGAATAGTAATAAGGCAGCTCTCCCCCTGAGGAGAAACGGTAACAGACGGAACAGTAATAGACATCTCTACACCTGTAACAGGAACATGTAATGGAATTTCCTGTAAATCAGCATTCCCCCTATAGAGAATGCCTGGTAGTGGTGAAGTACGGAATTGACTCAAAGAAAGTGACATCCCGAGAGACAAAACGATGACGAGAAACAGGATCATAGCAACGATAGCCCTTTTGAGTAGCTGAATACCCGAGGAAGATGCAGGGGATTGCTTGAAAGAGATATGTCCTAGGACTATTCATAGATTATGATTTGTACTTGGATATCTTATTAATAAAGTTTATTTATTTTACTTATTTTTATTAATAAAGTTTATTTATTTTACTTTATAATCTCTTGTAAATAATATTTATTAATACTAGTTCATCAAGTACGTGACTAGATTGTGGGAGTAATGTAATAATAATATTGTTTAGATGTCTAGTAATGTAATAATAATATTGTTTAGATGTCCCTAATCATGTATCAATAACCTAGGATCACATTGATATAATGATTAGAGTATGGGTCAGCTGATGACTATGTTCCACAAGTCATGGATATGGAGATATCAAGCTGAACATACTGATACTTGTTAGGGAACAAAGTATTGGACTGACCCGCTTTGGGGACACTGCGAGGAGTGTTACATAATGTCATCAGTGATGTTCCCCATTTGTGATATCGTATTATCCTCAGACCTGAGATCGCCATGGTTACCAACATAGGGATTAGCATATCAGGCATTATCAAACGTTGCTCTTGACCGAGTAATTATAAAGATGATGACCGAGCATACTATGAACTATGTAGAGGTATGTGGTTGATCAAGATGGGATTTGTCACTCTCATATATTGAGAGAGATATCGTTGGGCCCCTTGATAAGTGTAATTAATATTTGCATGGCCATGCACAAATGAGATGTCATTTGTTTTGGATTAATTATACTTAGAGATCAAGAAATAAAGATTGAACTATACAAGAATGACACTTGCCTAGTCTTGTGTTCAATCTAGATATCGATTGACAAAAGGAGTTAATGTGTGAAATATCAATTTAAGGTTGTGTCGTTTTTGACCTTTATACCCTTTGGATAATAGTAATGTTTTACTAGAAACCGCTTACTGTTCGTATAATAAAACGGGTTTTAATTGTACGGCCAAAGAGTGTAAAACCTACAGGGTCGCACACCAAAACGAGTTGGATCAAAACGAATTAAAACGGGCCAAGTTGGACTTGGGCCCAGTTCGTTTGTTGCTTAGGGTTCTCACTAGGGTTCCCTTATAAAAGGGAACCTTTGTTCTTCTTGGCCGTCAACGAAATTGAGAGAGGCAAGAAAATTCGAAATAGCAGAGAGAACCCTAGAGGGCGCTAGTACACCAAGCAAGATCTCATCTCGTTCGTGTGTGCATACCGTAGAGGCGTCGTGTTTTCTACGCTAAGGACGACAACAACAGAAGGATCAGATCCATCCTGTTCGTTTCATTGACATCAAATCTCGATTAAGGTATGTCATCTGTCGATTTTATTGAACTGCATAGATCATAGGATTCAATGATTAGTGCGTAAATTAGTGTATGCGATGCATGATTACTGCCCTAATTTACTAACATTGCTTTCGGATCCATTTTATCTTTTTTATAGTGGATATGAACATAACAAATACAACTAAACACTTTTGGAGGGATAGGGAAGACCGGTGTATGACCATACAAAACAGAGGCTGGAGACTCAAGGTTAAGAACCTTAGATGGCATTCGATTGACAAGAAAAGTAGCTGTTAAAACAACATCAGCCCAATACGATTTTGGGACCCCCATACCAATAAGAAGGGAATGACTCATTTTTGCAATATGACGGTGCTTTCTCTCAGCTACCTCGTTTTGTTGTGGTGTATCAGCACACGAGGTTTGATGAAGTATCCCATGATCAGCAAAAAAGGTGGTAAGGCTATTAGACATAAATTCCCCCCCATTATCAGATCGAAGAACTTTTAGAGGACGACCAAACTGAGTACACACCATTTTATAAAACACCTGGAAGACTAACCGTACTTCATCCTTTGTTTTTAGAAGATATAGCCACGTATAGCGACTAAATTCATCAACAAACACAATAAAATATCGAAAACCAAGAAGGAAGTAGTTTTTTCAGGACCCCACACGTCAAAATGAATAAGTTGCAAATGGGCAGTCCTTTTATTAATACTAATAGGATAAGATACACGACAATGTTTTGAAAGAACACATGGTTCATAATTTAATTCAAAAAAACTTGCACTAGAAAACTGAGGAAGCACATGCTTCAAAACGAAAACAGGAATATGACCTAATTTATTATGCCATCGCATTAACAGATCTTTATTGACACCACTATTTGCTACACTAGACTTGGTAGCACCAAAAACTGCTTTGACCTGAGAATCCATCAAATAGAATCCATTGTCTTCATGCCCACTTCCAATCGTCTTCCTCGTCTCCAAGTCCTGAAAGACACAATGAGAAGGAAAGAAGGTCACTTGTTTCTTGTCAAAATTAGCGGGACGGAGATGTGGATGCAAATTTCAGCAAGTTTCTTTAGTGTGGCGTGGACGTTCACAATGAGTACACACTAGGTGGCTCTTATCATCGAATTGCCCCCTTTGTGAGACAAGAGCACCCTTTCTGAGAATGGTGCAGCAACTTCTACCTTAGGGTTCATGGCCTTCCTCCTGCTTTCATCACTTTGGATGTAGTTAAACACCTTGAGCATTTTCATATTGACCTAACACTTGTACTCGAGCATATTCATATTGAGGATTCAGTCCTCCCAAGAACTGAAAAATTCTGGTCCTCTCCATAAAGGCTTTAAACGCTTTAACATCTACTGTATTTGTAGGAAAGAAGTCCTGGTAATGATCAGACTCGTCCCACTTAGCCCGTAAGGCCTGGTAGTATGCAAAGAGGGACTGATTTTCTTGCTTAAAGTGGGCAATTTCCTGTTGAAGCTCGTATAGCCTAGAAAAGTTTCCTAGTAGCTGAATATGTATCTTTAACAGCATCCCACAATTCCTTCACAGTTTCAGCAAATAGGAACCCTCTGCTTATCTCGGGCTCCATCGATCTAAGAATCAATCCTTTGACATAGGCATTGTCACCCCGCCACTTGGCACGTTTGGGATCTCCCTCAGCAGGAATGGTAACAGTTCCTTCAACATGATCAATCACTCTTTGACCTGTCAGACTAATCAAAGCAGATTGAGACCATTCAAGGTAGTTGTGATCGTTCAACTTAACTGTGGTGATGCAATGCCCAGGGTTGAATTCGGTTGGACCCCTAAGTTTCGTAGTCACTTAACTTAAAGAACTTAGAGTTTCCTCAGACATATTCAATTCAGGCATTCTATCAAACAACTAGAGGGTTTACGTTAACACAAATCAAGCAACAACCAACTATTATAGATAAACACTTCTCAAATACCTTCTGATGAATACTTCACCAACAAACAAACACAGGTGTACACACACCCCAGAAGATTAAGACTTACATAAGTCAGATAGTACGCATACCAGATCTAGAAGCACGAACTGAGGTGAAGCACGAACTAGGGTGAAATAGCAGAAAAATGGACTGAAACACGAACTGAGACGAAATCGCAGAATTTTTTTATTAACATATTCTTCGGCATAGTATAGGCTTGAATTTGCCTTTGGCCAAAACACAAAAGTTGTTAATTGCCTAGAAATCTAGAACCCTTTATGGACGGAAACTCAATTTGGCTAGGAACGAAGAAGTTACGCTTCTCCCAAGTTATCCAAAATTATGAAGTCGAGTAAATTGAAAACATGTAATTTACATTCGGATTTTAACTCGAATTACCCGAAATGACTTACGGCTATTCTAACATGCTTAAATATATTAATATAACTCGTTGAAAGTTTTTGAGCCATTCAGATCCTTTCGGAGCAAAATATGGCTATCCGAAGTCCACTTCTGCTTTGCACGCGACTTGCATTGTGATTCTGAGAAATAGAAATACGAGGTGTTACAAGCTACCCAATGCTCAGTTAATCATGTCCAGCCCATATGTGTGATCGCAGTAACAAACATCACATTTATTCATTCTCACAATGAATATCATCATCATCATCAATTATGCATCACACATATGGCTAATCAACATATATACAAATATAGAATCGCCCACTATCCATTCTTTTCACATTATAATCATCATTCATCATCACTATAAGCGTTGTGGTCACGTTTATACTTTATATGCTCATCTTTACATTATTATTCACATTATAAGGCCAACTAGTTCATTATTCAAGTCATATATCTCATTACGCGCTATGTATGTAAAACTAAGGCCATATGAGTTTTATGATAGCTCTCTAGCATGTATTGGTTCCTATGTTACTCGCCAAGAAGATAGGTTCTAGGTATGCTTAACCTCCTATTCTTAGGTCCACACTAACCTACAATCCACCAACTCGAGGTGGTAACATTTCTAGGGTGTACCGGGCTTGTACTCTAGTCACTAGTGCCTAACATGTTCCATACTAGGCACTAAACTCAAGGGTTAGTATGAATTATGCTGCCCTAGTGAGTTCTTAGTGTAACTACCCCACCTAATGCTCCACAACCGTATTTAATGGCATATATGTGTATTTCTATCAATAATAATCCATAATCATCCATCATTTGTATACAACACCCAAAACCCCTAATTTCTAAGTTCAACATATGCATATGAGACAGGTTCTTCATAAAACATTAGGTATATAAGTGAAAACAGTGATTATATGCTCAAAACAACCTAGGGTTTTATAGAAAATCCCTACTTTATGCTCAAAACTCTAATGCAATATGTAATAGCTTGAAAAACATGTTTAGTACTAGTGTTCCCACCTCTATTGATGATAATCCACAAGATGATGATGCGTAGACACCGAATTGCAGAACCTTAGCTTGCGCCCAAGTAGCCATGGAGGAGGAGGAAGGTAGAAGATGATGAATAGTGCATAAGATGGTGTTTTAGGGCTTAAATCTTGGATTGGAATGAAAGATGTGTAGATTTCCTCACTTTCTCTCTCTAGAACCCTCTAGAGCTCTCCATAGATGAGTGGAAGTGTTTTTGCTCGAAGTTGGGTGGTTTGGGTTGATAAAGTGTGAGAAAAATAGTTCAAAAGTAGTCAAAATACGCTCTCGCTTATAAGTAAGATCGATCATACTCAAGGCAAAAAGTGCACTGGTTTGATTTCTCAAAAAAATCTGATGAGTAAGATCGGTAGAAGACAGTCCTCTGCCATAGTGTTACCGAACAATTAGATTTAGCGATTGGCCAACTTCGCATGACGTTTTGACTAACGAGGAGTATGAATTATCTTTTGGTCAAAACACGAAAGTTGTAGAATGCATCAAAATCTAGATGTAAACGCAATCGAAATCTTAATCGGACAAGAGATGGATGAGTTACGATAGTTTAAAGTCTGATAAAAATAAGGAATCTCAAAAGACCAAAACTCACCATTTACGAGCTAATATCAATTTGGAACATCCAAATTATGAAACGATCACTCCCGCAAACTTAATATACCTAATAAGATATGCTAGAAGTTCCAAATCAACTAAGAAGGGTTCAAAACAAAATTTCACCCCTTAACGGAGATTAAGCCTTAATCGGGCTTAATGGAAGGATTAACTCGAAAATAAAATACGGGGTGTCACATGTTTAGTTCGGAGGGTGTTTTGTTTTTTATTCCTTAATCAAGAATTTTCAAGATTTGATATGCAATGGATGCCTCATCCTCTGAATCAAAGTGATCATTGTAATGTGTTTCCTTGTTTTTGGAATAAAATTGTTTGTTTCCTATAAAAAAAAACTCCTAATAAAGGACTAAATCTAAAATATTCCTTATTTATGGGAACTACGAAAGATACTTGAAACACCTAAGAGCCTAATATTAATAAATACAATATTTTTTCCAACAATGTCTAAAGCATTTACGAGACATTCTTTTAACTTCTCGGATGAGATGGATTTTGTGGTAGATAATAACATTGATCAGGAGGAGTTTGCCTGTGGGGTTGGCTATGTTCTTTGTTTATTGTTATCATAAATGGGAGGCTAGAAGGAAGTTTATGAATAGTAGGGATGTTTGGGAAGGGGTCATTGATCCCCCTGTTTGACTTAATTTAATGGCAAACTTGTTCTTTTTCTTTTGTTAAAAAGCAAATAATAATGAACAAAATAAATAAATACATCATACTAGTCAAGGATTAGTAGGCCCCCAAAGGTAAAATAGTAGGAAAAAAGGTTTCAATAAAGCTACAAAAGAAGCCGTGAGCAGTCCAAAGTAGAACATAAAAGAACCACAGCTCCATAGATTCATCTCAAGCTAACCCGTCACTCTAACACAATGTGATAAGGGACATTTGGATTTCCTTGAATGGCTCCTCCTTTGAACTCTTGCCGACTCGAGATTGGAATGACCCCTCTAATCATTTGGCTATCCCTTGGTCTCTTTACTCAAGAAGAATGTTTCCTAATAAACTACAAGGGGATATTTGTAGCCTTTTATAGGTTAGGGGAGTATAAGATTATTTGCATACAAAGGGTAATTGGTACCAGTGTGCTGGTTAAGGGGTTCTTTGGCAAGTGACGCTTTGTCTTATTAACATAATCTAACAAGAGGGATCTTGTCCTATTTGTTAGAGGCATGCTATAAAATTTTTAGTCCCACTTCCTAATAGCATGAGATTATAGATAGGGATTTGACATGGGTTTTACTAGAGGTTAACCTATACTGTAGAGTTAAAACTTACCAAAACTCTAGAGTAGGTTCTATGGCCATAAGATTTATCACCAGGTAGACAAAAAAGGATAAAATACTCTATGCTCAGAAAGTCAAGGATATTGAGCTAAATTGTTGTTTCTAGCCCATGATAACAAGAATGTCACAGGCCTCTTGGTTGAGTATCGGTATGCTATGCTGATATTCTTGCTTCATTTACCTAACCCTGGTTCGGTCATTGTTGGTTCTGTCTCATTGCCATGGATGTTTGTGCTCCAGACAATGGTTATGTAACAAATTAGTTGACAAACCTTCATTTGTTGCTGATGCTTGATGTATTATTATATGCATATATGACAATTCTAAATAGCTCAACAAATGTTTTCTTTCTTTCATTTGTTTAAGCTATGCCATAAATAGTCCTGAATGTGCAGACACAGAGTTGTAATACCACAACACTGCAATGCACCGACACCTCTGACTACCAAGACTTGAAAGTGTTGGAGGGCATGATATAAATTGTTGCCATATACTTAACAGTCTAAACTTTTGGGAGAGATGGTTGAGCTCAAGTTTCGCAAGGTCTTAGTTTCAAATCTTTTTGCATTTGTTCCCCCTTTTGTGTTTGTGCAGTATGCACCCATTGCTGTTTGTGCACTAAGTGCACCTTGGTTTGGTTTGTCTCTCCACATGTTAGTGGGAGTCACTTGTGAGGGGTGTGTTGGAAAGCAACATGATAAACATTGTTGGCCCACTACCTGACAACTTAAACTTTTGGAAGAGATGGTTCCTAACACAAAGTTTACTTATGACACCATATGGTGGAATTTATGTGTTGTTATATTTTCAATTTTTCATGGGCAAAAGATTAGGATCTGTAGTGACACTTATTCCAGTTAATTAGAGTGTTGTGGGACCTGCTTTTAGCTTTTAGTGTGGCCACAATGAGTGGAGGTTAACTGTACTATAATTTTTGCTCGTTGCTTTATGATTGAGCAGGATGCTTTGCCGACATTTCCAGATGCAGAGGCATTTTCTTGCGTTGAGAGAGAGTTGGGACTTCCCCTTGATTCTATATACTCATCAATATCTACATCCCCAATTGCTGGAGCCAGTCTAGGACAAGTTTATAAAGCTCAGCTGAAATATTCTGGGCAGGTTGTTGCTGTGAAGGTGCAACGTCCTGGTATTGAAGAATCTATTGGATTAGACTTTTACCTGATAAGGGGTCTCGGGTTTCTCATAAATAAATATGTTGACATAGTCTCCAGTGATGTTGTCGTACTTATTGATGAATTTGCTCGTAGAGTTTATCAAGAGCTCAACTATGTGCAGGTTAGAGTCCTCCATGCTTTTGCACACCCATATAAGCACATGCCCACAATATTTCACATCTTATATCTGGCGATGTACTTGACCTGGGCAAAGTAGAAAAAGTAAAGCTTTGGTGACAGGTACAATTTGCCCTTGGGTTTGAATGTTAATTTTGACAGATCTATGCAGGAGGGGCAGAATGCAAGGAGGTTTAGAAAGTTGTATGCTGACAAAGCAGACATCTTTGTACCGGACATATTCTGGGATTACACGAGTGGGAAAGTATTGACAATGGAGTGGGTTGAAGGTGTCAAGTTGAATGACCAGGATGCGATAGAGTCTCAAGGTTTAAAAGTTTTGGATCTGGTAAATACAGTTATCCAGTGCAGTATCAGACAGCTGCTTGAGTATGGGTATTTTCATGCAGATCCTCATCCTGGAAATTTGTTGGTGACACCTGAGGGAAAGCTTGCATTTCTTGATTTTGGAATGATGAGTGAGACCCCTGAAGAAACAAGATTTGCTATCATCGGTCATGTTGTTCATATGGTCAATCGGGACTATGAAGCCATGGCCCGTGATTTCTATGCATTAGATTTTTTGTCCCCTGATGTAGATGTTTCTCCTATTGTACCAGCACTTCGGAACTTCTTTGATGGTGCACTGAATTCAACTGTGAGTGAACTAAACTTTAAAACCGTAATGGATGGTTTGGGTGCGGTTCTTTGTCAGTATCCATTTAATGGTGAGTTGCTTCTGTCCTTATTGATCAATGACTAATTTTAGGCTATTTCATCGGTTGGCTGCTGCTTGATAATCTTTTGAGAGGCCATGGTAACCTTAGCCAATAGGCCCTTGATTTCATGAATTGCAAATAGATCTGGCATTTGCAAGTAACTTCTTTTAACTTAAAAATTAGACTATAGTAATAAATTTGCATAATAACCATGATGAGAGATATAGCCAGAGAAATGATAACAAACCAGTTACGGGTTGACCCTTAATGAATTCGGGTGACCCACTAGACCCGTTAAAAACCTTTTAAACTTTTAATAGAATTAAAGTTTATTGAATCATGTTAGGGTTTGTATCTATCTTAGGTTGTATGAATATTTATCCCTTCTTTTGTAATAATCAATTTTTTTAATAAATACTTTTTACTTAAAAGGGTACTATCGGATTGTGTCACCCGATAACAAATCGAGTCGTGTACAAATTCGGAAAACATCACCCAATAGCTTATTAGGTCATGTTCGGGTGGAGGCAAAAAAATGCCTGTCTTTGTTAAGACCTCACACTCACTGACTTGTTGCTAGGTCTACAACCAAGATACAAGGTCGTTGGCTGGGCTAATTTTTGTATGTACTACTAAAAAATAAAGTACAATTTTCCACAATATTCTATTGTCGCTTATTTGATATGTCAAATTTCTTGCAGTTCCAGCTTACTATGCTTTGATATCGAGGTCAGTTGCTGTTCTAGAAGGTCTAGCCCTATATGCTGACCCTAATTTTAAGATGCTGGCGGCTTCATATCCATAATTTCGCTAGAAGGCTCCTAACAGACCCAAATCCATATCTCAGAGATGTTCTTATTGAGTTGCTTTTTAAGGATGGGAGGTTCAGGCACGTATTTTACTGCATTATTAATTTGTATTCAATTCCATCTCAACTCGGTGATACATCTGTGTGAAGTGCGCTGGATCGAGTTTAAGGTTTTATTGCTCTGCTACAGGTGGAATAGACTAGAAAACCTGATTGTTCAGGGGAAAAGAGATAGAGATTTCTCTGCGAAAGATGCTTTACAACCAGTCCTGAAGCTATTGTTGGGACCTGATGGTGAAGAGCTCAGGGATTTAGTTATTAAAGAGGCTGTCCGTGTCACTGAGGCTGTTATTATGGGTTCAGTTATTGACACATACAACTCTATCCCTGGTCCTTTGAAGACTTTTATATTCAGCGGTAATTCGACCGGTTCTTCTTTAACAAACGAACAGGAAATAATGATGGAGCTTAGAGAACAAGTATTTAGGATTTGGGGTCTTCTAAAATCTTCCGAGAGTTTCAATCCTGCTCTTTTGCAGCCTATATTACAGGTTAGAAGCAACTTCTGTTTTATTACAACTTTTATTCTTGGGTGGATATGATTTTGTTGGTTTCTTTAAGTAATAAACCAGGCTTCAAAGAAATAAAGTTACTTCTATGATCCTTTTAGATCAGTCATTGAAAAGAAGAAACGGAAGGAGGGAAAGAGGAAAAGAGGAGAGAGAAAGTACAAATGAGACTACTAGTGAGAACCCTTAGAGAATCCTGTGAGATTGCATAATCGGAGAGCGTAAATGTGCTACATAGTTTAGGATCTGTCTGTTAAAATTAACATGTCAAAGAGGTTAGTTGAGATGAACCCACTATAAAGATAAAATAAAGATGAAAATAAGATAAAGAGACCCACTTCCAGTGGGTGAAAACCTCAAAATTGGATTATTTTGAGGAAAACCAGACTTCGAAGAAAGTCCAACAGTAATTCTCTATAACATTTGATGTCTATTATCTGTAGGAGCTACAAATACACTATATATAGAGTCCTTCCAAAATATAACTACCCACTACTTAACAAGCTTTTATCCTAACTTGCTACCAACACTAATTCAAGTAGCCGACCACATCTCCTGCCAATTCTCCTAAAACTAACTACTAATATTAATCTCACATAAAATATAAAATTACAATAATAAATAAAATAAAAGATTACATGTGATATCCCTTCCTGCCAAAATCACCCTTTATCCTCAAGGGTGATTTTTTTATTAGAAACGACATGCTTTTGTTAGAAATTAATCAAAGCGATGCAATATACATTACATCCTTGGTGAACCAGCAGTCCACCAAAACCCCTCATGATATAACAAAAGACTAAAAAAAAAACCAAACACAACACAAATATTACGAGAAAAAACAAACAATAGGTCAAATGATCAAGCCACTGTCAGAGCTACTACTGGATGGTTGCATTCCAATTCCCACATAATTCTGAGATTGATAATGATCCAAACAGGTTCCCCATTTCCAGTTAAAATTTAGCGCATATTAATTGATGTTCTGAAAGTCGCCAGTTGGACCTAGGTTAGCAAGGTGGCGACTGGGGGCGGTTTTTAATTGGACAAACTATTTTTATATATTTATTATTTATAATAAGATTATGCTAATAATATATACAACACTAGAAAAGGCCAAAATATTTTCCCCAAATTTAGAAGGGCCCAACACAAAGGGTAAGTGGGCTCTGAATAGATGAAGTCCAATTAATGTTATTGGAGCTATAGTTGTTAGAACCTAAAGGAGCACATAGAGGGAGTCACCTCCTATAAGGTGTAGAACATTCAACAAGTCCAATTGAAACAAATCCAAAAAACCTTAAACGATCTCATTCTCAGTCGACGCCACTGCTCCTCATGTTGCTGCTCTCCCTCCTCAAAGTCGATCTTGTTCTCACTTTATTTTATCGCTCCTTAGACTTATTTAGAAACTTGTTTTTATATTGTGTTATTTAGATGTTATTATGTTGATGACTATGAATCCATGATGACTTGTTTTTTGTTAGATCTTAATATGGTGATTGTTTTTTTTGCTTTAGATGATATGACATTAGAGTAGTTGGTGTAAGTTATGATTGTAGTTATACATTTCGAAGGCAGCATAGAAATTTGAGAAATCCTAAAGAGACGTGCATGAGAGAGACTCTTATACTTTTTTTATGCTTCGTGACAAAATTAGGGTTTTCTAAGCCGTAGCAATTTCGGCAACTTCGGCGATTTGTGATTTACCCCATGAATACCCATAACTAAAAAAATTTGTGATTTAAAATTATTCATGCATGCATGTAGAGTTTTTTTAACTCTCATATGGTCAATGTTTACACAACATTTTTCTCTCAAAATTGTAAGATTATTTTACTATATTTACAAAAGTACAACATATTTCTATACCATTCTAATCTTAATCATATAGCTATCGAAGTTCATTATTGAAACAATAATGATAATTGACAAATAGCTAAATTTTAGAATTAAACAACAAATATATGTTTGACTCCTCTACGTATTATTTGATTAGACAAACTAATTTCATAAGGCTTTTTTTAATAAACTTAATTTTTACGTTTTATACCGAATAAAAGTACGTACACATGATTTTTCTTTTATAAAGAAAATGGTTAAAAATTAAATTATATTAGATCATTTTGTTTCTCCATAAAATATACTCTTAAGTTTTTACTTATTTTCCATTATAAAAAATGTAATGATAATTGGCCATCATGTGCTTATAAGTAGAAAGGCTCGAAAACGTACATACCTTGATGGTTCACAATTGATAATGCACTACATTCTTACTCAAATACTCCACATAAAAAAATGCCACAATTTGAATTCCTTAATGTTCCAAGTTCTAGCTTCAAGTGTTGTGCTCATTGTTCAAACTTCACCACAATTCACATGCATATAAATCACACATTCATTTAATTAGATTATAAATCATCGTAAAATTGATATGCATTAAGAATAATATATTAGTTTAAAACACATATTTTAGATAAACCCAAGATCACCAAGGTAATTGTAATTTTTTTTAAATAAAAAATTACACTCAAAGTTGCAAATATTATGAATTAATTCATCCTTATATAAATTTATTAAGCGAAAAAGAATTTTTGTGCATGTCATACAATTTACTTACAAAAGTAAAACTAGATATTTCTAATACATCAAAATAATTTTCTTCTCCAAATCAAAGCACATATTGTCCTTAGATTGTTGGAGAATTTGCTTTGATTTGCATTTTAGTTGTAAGTAAATTTAAGATTTATTTCAAAAACAAAATAACACATAAAAATTATAGTAAATATGTAATTCAGATAAAAATAAAGAAATGCTAGCCTGTGAGAGTCGCGACAAGTCGCTATTCTAAGGACAATATTACCTCCCTACGTGCAGGTATTGACGGTCAATATAGTTCCCAAGATAAAACCCATAGGCTCGTAGTGTTGTCTCATCCATGTACATGGCCACAACAAGATGATTAACCAATCCATTCATATTGCCCAAAAAAACTCGTAAAAGTATTTTTAAAATAATGATATAAAATGACATAAGATTTGAGAGAGGGAATAATATCTTTCTAGAATAGATCCCTTCTTATTGGAATATATCCTATATATATATAGGTGAAATTATAAATGAGTTATTAATAGAGAAATTAAATCAAATCATTATAACATAATAAATCTATTTAACTCCTCTAATTATGAGCATAATAAAACCATATAATAAGCTCCAAAAATTTTAATAAAATTAGAGGTTAAAACACAATAATTATCCTCTTAAAATCACATAATAAAAATATATACTTAATTTTTTAACTCATAAATTAAATTTATAAGTTATTATTTTTTATTTTACTAAAATATTCCAACAAGTTGTCCATTTCAACTGGGCAACTTTCAGGTGAGATGGTGGCTTAGCATGGTACTAGAGCTTTCTTTTGCTTTTGATTCATGTTTTATTTCTTGCATTTGGTTCCTTTTATATTAGTGCACTATATACTCCATGCAAAGTGCACCTTGATTTTTCTATTAATGTGCAAGCAAGGTTGCATGTGATGGGGTGTTGGAAAGCATGATATACATTTTTGACTCATGGGGACTCAACACTAACTATCAAAGTATATTTGAATGAGCAGGTTCTTCAAGAACCCGAGGCACGCAGTTTAGGTGGGCGTGTATTTGGTGGAATCACCCAGTATCTTGCAGCACATTTACTGCAACAGGTTCTCCCTGCTCCAACAACATTTCCTGCTCCAACTTCATAGGCATTGTATTCAACATTTCGGTAAACTAATTCATGTGTTATATTTAGACTTGAATACATTTTTTTATTGTGTACAATATAAAAAGTGAAAAACAAAAATAGTATTACTTTCATTGGTATAAAAGTACGTGCATTATAGTCTTTAAAAGTATTTTAGTGCTTGGTTTTTGGGCATGGGGCCAGTTTTGATTTGTAGTAGGGCTTTTTGTATGTTTTGTCATTGATGATGGGGTTGTTTATTTTTTTGTTTTTGTTTTTGTTTTCTGGTGTGCTTGGTGGTGGATTTCTCGTCCGCTTCCAGCACCTTTGCTTGTTTCTAATTTTTCAAATCAATATAAAAAAAAGATGTGGTTGCTTTTTGTTGCTGAAAGGGGCAAATCCAAATCACGTCATTCTAGTTTTTCCTAACAAATCCAATTGACACTTTCATTTTGTTTTCCCGTGTTATCTTGCACTATTGACATAAAATACCTAGATCATTCCCAAAAAGGAACGGCCCAATGCATATAATATATAATAAACCTTCTGGACTAGACAGTGGTGTGGCATGCGGTGGAGGCACGTTAGCAATGGGTCAACTATTGACGGGGCAAGGGATTGGTAGTGGTTTGTCCATGGAGGGGCTAGCCGTGTTTATTTATGTGTTATATATATATATTGTAGAATTGTAGTGTGCATAGGGAATGTTTAGAAAATACAACAGTAAAATAAGCAGAGAGAGAGGAGGGAGAAGGTTAAAAGCAACGCTTGGCTAAAACGTGGATATTTTAGTTTGGGTTGGAGTATTGGCTTGGCGGGATAAGGATTATGAAGTTTTGGATACGATGAGTCACTTTTGTAATTTTGTTTTACTTAGGGTCACTTTAAAAATAACATATAATTCCTTCAATACATAACCTTTAAAAGAGACTTAGGGTTTCACTTACAACTAGTAAATAAGTCAACCTTTTTATCAGAAAATGAAACAATCGACAAAAACACTCCGTCCTTTGTTTGCGATTATCATTGCTTGGTCTATCCTTCGTCTGCTATTCAACTGAGAATATTACTTTTAGGTTATAATGCAATTGAATTGCTTAGTGTTTGCTTTAGTTTTATGAATATTGATGATATATTCATATGTTTTGTAACACCCCGTGTTAGTACTTGCTTTTGTTTCGGTAAAATTCTTTCGTTTTGACGTGTAACATTCCTAGGCTTAGGAATGCCCAAATCAAGTTTAGTATTTTCCATCATGTCTTCTTATGCATTTAAACTATCCTGGAAAATTTTGGTGTATTCGGACTTGAATTGGGAATTTTGGAGTAATTTTTGGAACCTAGAATATTTACACGTTGGCTGAAGTTTAGTCAACTTTGCAGACTCATAACTTCCTCATTATTTATCCAAATTCTACTCCGTCAGCACATGTAGCTTCATCATATTTCCTTCTACAACTTTCGTGTTTTGACCGAAAGCTAATTCATGCTCTTTGTTAATCAAAACTGAGTGCAAAGTAAGTCGGTTATCAAAATTTGCTCATATCAGATTTCTGTAGTGTTTTGGCAGTGTACTGTCTTTGATGAAATTCTAGTCTTAATCCATCCATAATTTGGAAAACATCCTTGAACAAAGTTATAGATCTTTGAACTAGCTTTCCGTTGATGTAAAGATCATCATAATCAGAGTTCTGAGCAAAGAGTTATAGCCAAATTACAAACAGTACACCAAAACACATTTGGTCAATCGGGTTTGACCAATTTAACTCAATTTTATCCCCCTTTGACCAAGTTTGACCCATCTTTCATTTCTTAAAATTCCATTATAGACCATTTTCAAGCTTCATTGATACCAAAACATTTCTAGTGAGAGAAAGGGTGATAAATGGGTGATTTCTAGCTCAAATCAATGGCTTTCACTCCGAAATTGTGGATTTCTCAAGTTTTTGGCGTGGAAAGTCTTTGTTTCCTAGCTCTGTTTTCTCGATCGGTGGTTGTAGGTATTTTATTTGGAGCTCTCCATTTCTATCCAGAAGTGATTAAGGTGGAAAATCCCCTTTCTTCGTTTATTCACTTGAATCTTACGATAGCATCATGAAATAAGATATCGGTACCAAAATTACGATTCCTTTTGCATGTATGAGTTATTAACTATTGATACAAGATCTGAAGGTTAAATATATGATATTATATACGTTGGATCATACTTAGGTTGATGGATCGCATTGCATGATGGGTGTTGTGGTTTAAATCATGATTTTGGTACCAAATCTAATAATATGAAAAATATACAAGTTACTAAACCTATTTTCTAACCAATTTCTACTTAAGGTCCAGATTATGTAACTCAGCTATAACATTTAACTATGCCTTCTAAATCCTGAATATTGCTTGTAACATTTCCATCTTGTTCCTTTTGGGGGTAAACTACTACTACACCGTAAGATTTTAGTGTATAGTTGTGGAGTCTCATTGTATATTATTCACGTGTTTCAATTTGGGGTATATTATTGTGTTGAGATTTTCATTGAGATCTATATTGTAATTTTGTTGATATATTTTTGGAGTTAGACGACAATTATGGTATTTGTAGTTTTCATAATAATAAGGCCGGGGGCACCAAGCTATAAATGCCAGGCCGGGGGAACCGGGATACAAATACCAACTAGTATATTTGTGTATATATATATGTAATTATATGTGTTTTTATAAATTTATGAGATTGGACTAGTTTTGGGAATTAATGTTAGAATTTCTTTATTGGTTAATCTCACGCATGTGGTTCTAGTTAGTGTCATGTCTTCCTTTCCCCCGTGACTTCCCACTAGGCTTGTAAAGCTCATTCCCTACTATCTTATTTTAGGTGCGTTGAGGTTCGACTGGGGCAAGGGATTGAGTTCCGCCATCTTAGTGTACCTCTGATACCCTGTGGGCTCTATTTTCATGTATAGTGAGGTTTTATGTATAAAATATATTTTTATATATTTTCATATAAAATTTGTATGTCGAAAAATAACCCTAGAGGGGGGGGGGGTGAATAGGGTTTTAAAAACTTAATGCGGAATTAAAAACTTTTCTAAAAAGGATTAAGCAAAACAAATTTACTAAACAAATATATCAAAGAATGCAAGCAATTAATCAATCAAACAATCAATCCCAAGGTAAGCAAATAAGTATTCTCAAAATACAAGCAATGATATAGCAATAAATTGAGAGCTTGAGCTTAGAAAGATTGAACCAATTTGAAGTCCAAGACTTTTTGTCCACACGGTTCGGTTTGTTAGACCCTACTTCCTCGCTCGGTTAGTTCCCTGAGAATTTTCACTAATTCCAATCTCCTTCCGGATGAAGATCAAACCTCTACAAGTGTTGTTGTCTCACACACTCTTACAAATATTGCTTTACCACAATATTCCCACAATAATCTCTCTCTTACTAATTTATGAGATTTACCTCTCATAAATGCTAAACAAGAATTAACCTTCTTGTTATCCAATGAGATTTACCTCTCACAATTGAATATAGATTGTTTGGTGATTTACACCAATGAACAACAACTCTAAAGTGTTTAAGAGATAAAATTAAAGCTCACACTAGATGTAACACCCCGTTCCTAAATCGCAAGCCTAGTGCGTTCAAAAATCGCGAGTAAGGCGATTTCGAGCTCCAAATAGTGAAATATTGTTCTGAAAGGATCGATAGGGTTCGGAGACTTCCGATAAATCATATTAGTATATTTAAACTTGTTAGAAGAGCCGTAAGTCATTTAGGGTGATTCGAGTTGAAATCGGGATATAGATTGTAAGTTTTAAATTTACCTGACTTCATGATTTTGGGCTAAATTGAAGGAAGCGTAACTCCTTCGTTTCTTGTCAGATTGAGTTTGTGCTCACGTAATGCCCCAAATTTTTAGGCAATCTACAAGTTTTATGCTTCAACGAAAGGAAAATTCGAACTTCTACTAGATCGAAACTGAGCGCGAAATAGGTCAATTGCTATCAGTTGTTCATTCGGTAACACTAACGCGCTGACTTTGCCAAATTTTTGGGAATTA
This sequence comes from Lonicera japonica, assembly GCA_021464415.1. NCBI lineage: Eukaryota > Viridiplantae > Streptophyta > Magnoliopsida > Dipsacales > Caprifoliaceae > Lonicera > Lonicera japonica. The sequence continues at coordinate 225,114 of CM038466.1, read as the reverse complement.
TTTGTGCAGAATCTGAAAACACTTCCTTCTAGGAAGTTGTAGAGCTCTGAATAAGATTTTCGTGGACATAAAGATCACATCAATCGGACTTATGAGCTAGAAGTTATGGCCGTCCAAAGTTCAGCACTGCAACTCCCCTATGCGTGAACAATACCCGCGAGAGTCTGAGCAGCAGATATATATACACACGTTCAATTCTTCTTCTTCTTCTTCATTTCCACCACCTCCATTAGAGAGCTTAGAGAGAGAAAGTGACAAAAGTGGAGAGGCTTCATGACGCCATCATCCACGCATCTTCATCACGCCTAAACAACATTAAATAATTACTATTCATCTTCTTCTCCAAGCTCCACCTCCATTGCTAGGGCTTTGAGCGAAAATTGGGGGTTTTGCGATTACATGACCACGGCTCAATCTAGCGTGCAATAGCTTGAGGATTCGGCATGTATAAGGTGGGAACAACTTTACGAAACCTATTTTCTTACTTATTACTTGTTGTATCAAAGATTTACATGGCCAAATGGGATTTTGCTTACGAAACCTTAGGTTTTGATGACTAGATGCGATTGGGCTAGATGAAAGAGATATGTCCTAGGACTATTCATAGATTATGATTTGTACTTGGATATCTTATGCTTATTGTCATTAATAAAGTTTATTTGATTTTACTTTATATTCTCTAATAAATAATATATATATTAATACTAGTTTATCAAGTACGTGACTTGATTGTGGGATGCTAGTAATGTTATAATAATATTATTTAGATGTCCCTAATCATGGGTCAATAATCTAGGATCACATTGATATAATGATTAGAGTATGGGTTAGCTGATGACTATGTTCCACAAGTCATGGATATGGAGATATCAAGCTGAACACACTGATACTTGTTAGGGAACAAAGTATTGGACCGACCCGCTTTGGGGACACTGCGAGGAGTGTTATATAATGTCATCAGTGATGTTCCCCATTAGTGATATCGTATTATCCTCAGACCTGAGATCGTCATGGTTACCAACATAGGGATTAGCATGTCAGGCATCATCAAACATTGCTCTTGACCGAGTAATTATAAAGATGATGATCAAGCATACTATAAACTATGTAGAGGTATGTGATTGATCAAGATGGGATTTTTCACTCTCATATAATGAGAGAGATATCTTTGGGCCCTTTGATAAGTATAATTAATATTTGCATGGCCATGCACAAATGAGGTGTCATTTGTATAAGATTAATTATACTTAGAGATCACGAAATAAAGATTGAACTATGCAAGAATGACACTTGCCTAGTCTTGTGTTCAATTTAGATATTGATTGACAAAAGGAGTTAATATGTGGTATATCAATTTAAGGTTGTGTCGTTTTGACCTTTATACCCTTTTGGGTAATAGTAATGTTTTACTAGAAACCGCTTACTATTTGTATAATAAAACGGGCTTTTAATTATACTGCCAAAGAGTATAAACCTACAGGATCGCACACCAAAACGAGTTGGATCAAAAACGAATTGAAAACGGGCCAAGTTGGACTTGGGCCTAATTCGTTTGTTGCCTAGGGTTCTCACTAGGGTTCCCCTTTAAAAGGGAACCTTTGTTCTTCTTGACCGTTGACGAAAGTTATGGAGGCTTACGGAATTTTCCAGAACTTTACGGAACGTTATGGAGGCTTACGGAATTTTCCAGAACCTTACGGAAAGTTATGGAGGCTTACGGAATTTTCCAGAACCTTACGGAACGTTATGGAGGCTTACGGAATTTTTCAGAACCTTACGGAACGTTATGGAGACTTACGGAATTTTCTAGAACCTTATGGAATTATGGAGAAGAGCTTCCAACCTTCTAGAATATTCTAGAAGGACCTAGATGTAGAACTTTCTAGAATAGCCTAGTTGTAAATAATCTTGGTAGATTATTCTAGAGTATTCTAGTTAGAGATATTTGTATAGAAAGTTCTGGAATGTAAATCTAGACCATTGGATTGATTTGATCATGACCGTCCATTAAGGAAGGCCTCCCCTATAAATAGGTGGAGGGTTCATTTGTGTAAGGAGAACCCAAAACGGTGCTAGTACACCAAGCAAGGATCTGATCTCGTCCGTGTGTGCATACCGTAGAGGCGTCGTATTTTCTACGTTAGAACGACAACAATAGAAGGATCTGATCCATCGTGTTCGTTTCATAAACTCGAAATCTCCACAAGGTATGTCTTCTGTCGATTTTATTGGAATGTATAGATCCTAGGGTTTAATGATTAGTGCAAAAATTTTTATATGTGATGCATGTTTGCTGCCCTAATTCCCTTCACTAGATTCGTTCCAAATTAATGATATATAATGAGAAATTATTACCCCAATAACATTGTTTATTAATGACTTACATGATTTCCATGTATATGTTAAGTTTTCTAACGAACTCACTTGGAGGCAAAGCGTGTAAATTAGGGAATTTGGGAAATTGGAGGTTTTGGGAGATTTTGGCTTAATAAATGGTGAATTATAAGTTATAGGACCTAGATATATACATTTGTACAATGAGATACTTTGGCAGTGCTTTATGAGACGTACTTACATTACGATCTTTTAGAGTAGGTCAGTACACTATGGTAAACGGGTTTAGTATCTAGTGTGGGGTATGGTAGTTAGCTATAATGATATTGCAGTCCCATTACTCCCTAATAATGTCATGAAAAGTACCTTAGAGGACTTAGGTTGCCTTAGGTGCAAGTACACCTACGGTTGGGGAGTTGTAGATATATCGACTAAGCGATAATCCATATAACTAATGATTGGCTAGATTATATGACTTGAAGGCTATAATGAGGTATTAATGGGTATAGTATACCATATATAACTTGCCACAATGTCTATCTTAATAATAGTAAGTCTGTAGGCTGTACTACCTGAGTAGACTTGTAACAACAGGCCTTTAGAGGCGACGCATGATATGACGCATATGATAAACTGGTTGGCCGCGACACTTGATTAATTATATAGTGATAAACCTATTAAACATATAGATGGCGGGGGGTGAATTGTATGTATATACAATTTGGCAAATGATTGTAGAATACGATTATAATTTAACTATGAGATTAATGAAACACTACGATTAATGTATGATTAAATATCTATTTCCATATACGGTATTGTTGCGAATGGCCACCTGTGTACTGTGACGTTATATGTACATATCTGTACGTGATTAATATATATATTTACATATGCATTCATTGTGAGAGATGAATGACTGTGATGATTGTGTATTGATATGCTATATACATATATGGGTGATGTAATGATGAGATGACATAGTCTATTTGAGGTTCCGGGTTGGTCTTTATTGATTAAGACCTTAAGTTGGGACATAGTGCCCCTGGGTGAAAGACCCAAAATCATGCACAGAAACAAACGAGAGGCCCTGCCGCCGCGTGGGTAAAAGGCCACAAAATGCAGACCTGGTGATGCTTGGACGATTGCAATTATTACTATTGTGATGGTCGAGGCCGTGAGGGCTTTTGAGAGACATTGTCTCGAATGATACTAGTACGCCACAATGACGGATGTGGCGGTGGTTTCGATATATATATTGTTATGTTGTATTTTATAATGTTCTATATATTGTCTCTGGTATATTATGGATTATATATATATCGGTTTGGATCATTGTATACTTAGAGAACCATTTGACCATCCATAATAAATAATTATCTAATGTGAAAAGTTTTAGTAACCATCAGTTTACAATCATAGTATACGAATAGCTAGACGGCCTGGTAGTAATGCTTAGTAGTCGGCCTAGTATGTAACTCATAATGTACTATTAACAAAGTGATAACTACGAATACTTGGCATAAGAGGTGTATACTCCTCACCCGCAGTTGAGTAGCCGAGAATAGAATGATTCTTATAGAGTGTGAATCTTAGGAAGCTAGAAAGAGTAAAATGCTATATGATAAGAATTAGGAAACAGTTTTGATACATGAGATACAACAGTTAGCGGGTTTTGGCATGAAAATACATGGTGAATTGTATAGTAAGGTTTTTAAAAAGATTGTAATGTTGAAGCAACATATATATGATAAGTATATTGTAACGTCCCGGTCCCACCTCAGTACGATATTGTCCGCTCTAGGTAGCGTCCAGCCAGGCCTCAGTCCTGGACCATCTACCCTCACGGCTTTGTTTCTGGGAGCTCACGACCAGCTTCCCAGGGGGTCACCCATCCTGGGATTGCTCCGGGCCACTACTCGCTTAACTTCGGAGTTCTTATGGGATCCGAAGCCAGTGAGCCTCCAAAAGGCCTCGTACTTAATTAGCGACTAATTCTTACTTATATGGGTCTCAAGGAATCCTCCATCTTTCGATGTGGGATGCCCCCTTTGAGCTGCATTTCCTCCCCCCAAGGGAGTACTCATCACTCACAGGGCGTTACATTCTTCCCCCCGAGAGAATCGACGTCCTCGTTGACACATCGTACTCTGTGGGGTCCGCTCTGATACCATTTATAACAAGCCGGTCCCATGTCAGTACGATATTATCCGCTCTGAGTAGCGTCCAGCCAGGCTCAGCCCCGGACCACCTACCCTCACAGCTTTATTTCTGGTAGCTCACGACCAGCTTCCCAAGGGGTCACCCATCCTGAGATTACTCTGGTCCACTACTCGCTTAACTTCAGAGTTCTTATAGGATTCGAAACCAGTGAGCCCCCAAAAGGCCTCGTACTTAATTAGCGACCAATTCTTACTTACATGGGTCTCAAGGAATCTCCCATCTTCCGATGTGGGATGCCCCATTTGAGCTACAATTCCTCACAGAGTACAATGTGTCGATGAGGACGTCGATTTCCTTGGGGGGAAGGATGTGACGCCCTGCGAGCGAGGAGTACTCCATTGGGAGGAGGAATTGTAGCTCAAAGAAAGCATCCCACATCGAAAGATGGGGGGATCCTTGGAGACCTATATAAGTAAGAAATGGTCGCTAATTAAGTATGGGGCCTTTTGGGGGCTCACTGGCTTCGGATCCCATCAGAACTCCGAAGTTAAGGGAGTAGACGGCCAGAGCAATCCCAGGATGGGTGACCCCCTGGGAAGCTGGTCGTGAGCTCCTAGAAACAAAGCCGTGAGGGTTGATGGTCTGGGGCTTAGGCCTGGCTGGACGCTACCCAGAGCGGACAATATCGTACTGAGGTAGGACCGGGTCGTTACATATGTTTTCAAATGAAAACCTTATTTTCATTATAAACCCTCATAGTTCCTACTGAGCCCGGATTTGGCTCATTCTTTCATTTTCAACAGTTTTACAGGTCTATACTCGAGGGTGGCACACGTGGTATGTTTATAGAAGCTCTGATGACCTCGAACTACTTTGTAGTCCTTAATATAAGGACAATGCCATTGAGGCCTTTATATTACATTTTTAGACATTTGTATTTATTTAAAAGGATTTGGGACTGTTGTATAATCGTATACTTAAATAGACTTTGATAAAGTGTATAGGTTGAGGAGTATTTTTATTAAATGGTTGATTATAAAATGATTGAATAGAGGTTGTTCTTTTTATTTTTAATTACAGGGCGAATTGTTGTTTAAACGAATTCCTCATGCCGAAATTTTGTAAAACGTGTTTTTCAACCGATCAAGATTTATCCAAGAAAAAGATTTTTAAAGGTTGTGATTTTTATATTTTAAACCTTCCTTCACACATGGCATCCGTGATTAACCGGGTCCCGGAGGTGAAAATATCTGAACGGGATTCGAGGTGTCACACTAGAGTTACTTGTTTGATCAAGATTTATAACTCAAATAAAGAATGATTGATCAAAACAATTCTTGAATCTTTGAATGATGAAGATAGATGAAAAATATGTTTGTATAATGAATTCAAGCATACCAAAATGTGTCTTAGATAGTGTATATATATACTCCCAAAAGTGATATAGCCATTTTTGAGATTTGGTAGAAGTTTGGTACAAAAAATGGTAAAAAATCAGAAATCCAACGGCTATATTCTGGGCCATCATTTGACTAAGTAAGGCTCACCAGTCAACTGAGTGGGCCTTAGTCGACTAATCACAAGCCATCAGTCGATTGATGGACTTTGCTGTCCACCAAGCCAAAAGGCCAAAAATCCCATTTTTTGCACTTTTGCATACAAGCTCCAAAATCAATTCTAATGCTTTGGGGACCTTAAAAATAAGTTCTTAAGACACCTATTTACGGAAAAACTAAAAAATATGAGCATTTGAATTTAAGATGAATTTATTTCAAAATCGATTTTTCCTAGAATGATGTTTTGAAATGATTTTGATTCAAACTTGGTTTTGATCAATCTAAGAATGTTGTAACAATGTATATGAGCTATAATAATCATCAAATAAGAAAATTTACAAATAATCTTAAGCACTCACTCAAATGTTGAATAGACGAGTCTTTGAATGCTTCGATTTGTTTATTCAATTTCATCTTCACTTGAAGCTCTTGCCATGAAGCTTTTGCATATGATCCTTGTTCTTCATGAATAGCATTGTGATGAGATTGATCTTCCTTGACTTTTCCAACGGTCGTGGAAGAATGATCTCGGTTTGGATTGATCGATTTTGGTCTACGTATGATGATCATTGAAATGTGGTTATAATTACTTCAACACACATGTTAAATTGCACATGATTGACTTATTGTTATTATCAAAATAAGACTAAGACCTTCTAGGTCAACATAATTGTTGTGTGATTTTGAGGACTTGTACTCCTTGTAAAAATATAGACGGATTTACGTATGGTATGATAAGCATTCGGTAATGTCATTTATAAGAGTTGGATTGTTGTACTAATTAATACATATGTTGGTTTTTGTGAATATGGAAGAGCCATGTCCAAATTTTATTTACAACCAAGTATTTATACTTTTGTGTTTCATATGTTCATGTTATTTCTTAGCTGTTATTAGTGACAGCGTCCAGTGACGTACTTCGTTAGTCAGGGTGTTACATGTTTAGAAAATTCTTATAGTTGAATAATTGAATATATATATATATAGGGAAAGGATCTAAAGATGACCAATTCTTTAGTCCTTAAAGGAGTACCAACCATTTTGAAAGGGTAAAATGATTAATTTTTTGATAAAAGTTAGTGAAGATGATTTTCGTAATTTGTAGGTTAACTAAAAAATTGATATATATGCACATTTTGATCGATAAAATTTTAGGTGGTTAGTTAGCCCACTTTCCGGTTGAATTTTTCGATGAAATTTGGTAAAGATGATCTACTAATCATGGAGATAATTTTCAACAAGTTTCATCTCATTATCCCTTCAAAAATGTTTGGTCACTATTTAAAGACCAAAAAATTGGTCCTCTTTAGATCATTTTCCTATATATATATAATTATATTTTATTATCCATATTTAAGACGTATTATATCCTAGATTTCTAATCTTGTCGTATCATCATGTCAATGCAGCATATTCGAAACGCGTGTCTATGCTTTATAGGTAATAGGGTGGTGTCTCTCTTTGTTAGTGGAATGGTTGGACTCATCGCATGATCCAATGGTATTTTTGTTCCTTGCCCATACTTGTACTCTTTGAAAGACTCAGAAAGATTGACCTACCGGGCTTTGCTCTTCCCAGTTGTCGGCCTATGGTATTGTCTGATGAGGTACCCCTACCGGCAGACCCTTTTGTCCTATGGGTAATGTCTACTAGTTGTGGTGTAGTGAGTGAGATTTTGAGGTTAGTATGACGTTACAGATATAGACCAACTAGTTTGATGGAGAGAGAGAGAGAGTTCATCCCTGTGCCATTTAAGGAAAAAGTTCCATCAATTGAGTCATGGTGAGAGAAAGAGGGGAAAAAGTTCATCCTTGTGCCAATTAGGGAAAAAGTTCTATAAACAGAACAAAAGTTACTTTCCATACATGGCCCCTTGGTAACTAACTTTCCATGTTCACAAGTCTGAGACTTAATACCTGATCCGCCATTAATTAGTGGATCTTCCCGCAACCAATCTTACTCATCTTTCTTTTTATTTCTTTTAGCTTGTAGCTTTTCATGTAAATTCAACATTGACACATATACACCCACATATATGTGTTTATATATACATTATTTTTTTAATCAAGGGCTAAGGCCCAAAAGAATTTTATTGATATAAGGATTTATTTTTACATCTGTTGGGCATACTGTACCACTTTCGCTGGTTACTCTCGATTGCATTTACCATATGCAACAAGGCCTTAAACCACTAAGTTACCAAAGTGGACGAGTTATAGCCTCGTGAGGGTTTGCAGTAAAGACGCCCCCAAACTTTATTAAAATAGAAATCAATTTTGATTTTCCCCTTATTCTTTCTCAAAGAATTCCTCGCCACTTACCTTTACGAAAGGCAAGAATCGACAATGTCCAATTCACCATATGTAGTGAGCTATTAAAATGATATAAAAATAAACATTACAGAACAAGCTCAAAAAGGAAGTGTGCATGTGTGGACAACCAATCTAATCTAACTTTTCATATCCAAGTAAAGGAATTACTACATTGCCTTTGAAAAAGTTATTTCGACTCCAAATCTCACTGGATATACTCTCTTGAAAAAAACAGCACTCTAAAATTTGGTTATTAATATCTCTTCTGTATGTGAGAAGGATTTCAAATTCAAATAGCTCACATACTAATTACAAAATTGCATGTGAATGAATATTTAGTCTCATTGGAAGGAATATTAATTACTTTATTTGAGAATGTCGAGTTACCCACCATAGCACCTTCTCATCTATTCTCCACATCCTATCATACTTAACCATAGATCAAATAGGACTTTATTGGGTTAACATGCGGGTTAAATATGGGCATAAGGAATAATTATCTCTGAGAAGGTAGGGTCTTCAATATCACTTTAGTAGGGAACAATATGAATATATACTTCATTCAACTTTGAACATTGCAGTCATTCTCTTTTTCTTTTTTTTCCAAACGTTTTCTATTTTAATTTTTTTCTATTTTTTTTCACATATTTTTGTTTTCTTCCATTCATTCATTTTTTTTTCACTTTAGTTTGTTCCCTTCCCTTTCTTCTTTCATAATCTTTTTAACTTCTTAGAAATAAATGGGGTTTTAGGGATATGGGTAAACAAAGAAAAGGTTATTTTTTACAGGCTCGAAGGGCTACTAGCGATAAATATATATGACGGTTGAAGGCTTATTGTGGAAAAGAAAGAAGGCCTATTATCCTCTCTATGGGTCAGCATGATGACCAGGTCTCAAATAAACTACAAGGCCTATGTTTCTCTTAACTCGAAAGAGATTTCATTCTTAATAATTAATCAAAATATGAAAAAGAATAATGAGACTATGCAACGACTGAATACGGTATGAAGAATAGTTGAGTCATCTTATGACTCCGAGTTTATGTATATACCCTCTACAAATGATGGATGGCTCAAAGTCTCACATGGTTATTAAGTCTCCACTGTTATTCTTTAGCTCCTTAGAAACTTGATTACTTTTCAATTTACATTATACTAGACGGCTGCTTGTGCAGTTGAAAAATATTTTAAATGGTGCTCATAATGCAATATCTAGATTTATATATATTAGAGTGACAAACTAAACTTAGAGTTAGACAATAACAATTCTAAGCTGTGAGGCCCTGAGTGATGAGTACTCCCTGTGTGGAGGAATGGTAGCTCGAGTGATGAGTACTCCCTTGTGTGGATGAATAGTAGCTCAAAGGGGGCATCCCACACCGGACGTTGGGGGATCCTTGGAGATCCATATAAGTAAGATATGGTCGCTAATTAAGTACGAGGCCTTTTGGGTAGCTCACTCGCTTCGAATCCCATGAGAACTCCGAAGTTAAGCGAGTAGTGGACCAGAGCAATCCTAGGATGGGTGACCCCCTGGGAAACTGGTCGTGAGGTCCCAGAAACAAAGCCGTGAGGGTAGATGTCCTGGGGCTGAAACCTGGCTAGGACGCTACCCAGAGCGGACAATATCGTACTGAGGTGGGACCGGGTCGTTACATAAGCATTCATAAGGTGGGTCATCGGTAAATTCATTTATATCATAGATGGGGTACTAAACCAAAACGACACTATTTTAATTTTTTTAAAAAAAAATGAATTTTCATTTTTGAAAATATTCCCACCCCCAAACAAATCAAAACACTGTCCTCAGTGTTTAAACAAGAACACCCCCAAACAGAGATAAATTATTTTTGTCAAAAATTAATAATCGAAACAGTTGGGGATCATCCCAGTGAACATGGGTTATAGCTAATAGAAGTAACAAAGGATGTGTGATATAATATTGCGAATAACTAACACGTATATCAGGTGGCAAATCAGCAGAAATAATAATCATAATATCATAGCAAGGATTTGACACATAAATAGAATTTAACGGTGCATATTTATAGAAAATTAATTGTGGACAAAAATCAGGAAGTAATGGTGCATGATTTATGTCTGGCTCTAAATCAGATGATATCATAGAGAAAACCTCAACACCAGCAGGAAACAACTCAATACTAGAAGAACAATCATTATTGTTTTGATAAGATGACACATGTGTGCAATTAATGGGTGGAGGCCATGAGTCAAATGTGAGGTCATTATTAACAAAAGGCATCGTGGAAAGTGAGGCAAGTTGGGATGAATTATCAGTATAAGTGGACTTAGACCTAAAATCACATGTAAGAAACTCACAATCAGAACTAATAGTAGACACTTGCTTCGGTTCATTCGCAGTAGCTAGAAGAGGCTCAGGCTGAATAGATTGAAAACAATTGGCCCGATTATCAATATTCATAAGTGGTGTAGAGTCTAACAAAGCATTGACTTCATTAATTATATTATCTTCATCGATATCAGATCCAAAATGAGCTAAGCATTGGAGGAGTGGGTCCTCGGGGTGAATTTTCTTAGATGTTTCAGAAGATAATGACTCTATAAAGTAAAGTTCTTCAACGGACTCAACGTCATCGGGTTGTTTAGTGAGACTAAAAATATTTACTTCAACCTTCATGTTACCAAATGTTAATGTCATATTACCATTTATACAATTTATTAGTGCATTAGCCGTGGCTAGAAAAGGTCGGCCTACGATGATGGGAATATGCTTGCCTTGGGTGGGATGGGTATCAAGGACGATGAAATCAATAGGATAATAAAAGTCTGCAACTTTTACGATGACATCTTCTATTATACCCTTAGGAGTTTTGACGGAACGATCTGCTAGACTTAATTTGACGTTGGTCTTTTTCAAATCACCTAGTCCCAATTTTTTATAAACGGAATATGGAAGTAGGTTCACACTGACTCCTAAATCTAATAAAGCTTGTTCCTCAAAATTTTCTCCTATCTTACATTTGACAGTTGGACTACCAGGATCTTTATGTTTAATCACAGCTTGGTTTTGTAAGAAAGAGGTGCAATGTTGGGCTATGAAGGCTTCTTTGGGAACACTAGTTTTTCGTTTAACTAAATCTTTAATAAATTTAGCATAAGAAGGAATTTGTTTTATGGCAGTGAGAAGTGGGATATTGATTTGAAGATTTTGAAAAACATCTAAAATTTCACTGTATTGAGAATCATTTTTATTGTTGATTGGTCTAGATGGAAAAAGAGCACGTGGAATCATTTCTTTTGGGGTACTGTCAATCTTAGGACTCAAAGCTTGATCATTTTTATTAGTTTTAGGTAAATTGGTCCTAGTTTCTTCGTTCTCATTTTCTTTCTTCTCAGCTTGTTGTGACTTATTGTCCTGGAGCTCAATGTTTTCTTGATTTTGCTGGTGTTTAATCGTATCATCAGATGGAAGTGTATTAACAACGTTAGCCTGTTCAGGTTGGCGTTCTAAATTAGACACATTAGCTCCTACATTAAAGGTTGTTCTACCTTTTGGATTTGGCTCAGTTAGCTTAGTAGGGTACCTTTTTGTCTTTCAACTAAGTAGAGGTGATTTGGTTCAATTGACTTTGAACAGATTGTTGGAATTGAAGTTGGCTTTTAGCCAAAATATCAAAATTATTTTCTAACTTTTGGATTCTCTGATTTGTTTGTTGAGTGGATTGATCTATGGTGATTGCCAGCATTTTAAAAGTGTCTTTAACATTAAGTGAATTATTAGTAAATAGGATTGGAGCATTATAATTTTTCATAAGGTCAGGAACTATCTCCCTATTAGAGTTGCCCTGATGTTGGAAGAACTATTGTTGAGGGACCATTTGTCCAGATTGTTGAGGGACTGGCCTATTTTGGGAACCTTGAAAACCTGGTGGACCACCTACATTTTGTTGTTATGAAGAAATATTTTGACTCCAAGAAAAATTGGGGTGAAATCGCATATCAGGGTGGTATCTATTGCCAAAAGTATTTGCAGTAGGTTTGCCAAAAGTATTAAATGCACACACTTGTGCATCAGAATTAGAGCAATAAAAAGGATAGGCTTGAGTAGTATGATCAAAGCTAGAGCACAACCCACATGGGTTACTGATATTTAAAACTGGGCTCGGGTTGTTTCTAGTCGAGATAGTCAAAGCATCAATTTTCTTACTTAAGTTTTGAACACTAGTAGCTAGACTCTCAATGACAGATTTTAGGTTTGGGTCAGTTTTAACTTCATAGATACCGGGTTTCTTAATTGAAGTATATTCATTACGGGACATGTATTCGCTACTACTATTCCAGTTTTGTGCACTCTCAGCTAATTTCTCTAAAAATGTATAGGCTTGATCAAGAGTTTGGCCTTTAAATTTTCCTTTATTCATGGATTCAATCATTGTACAATTCATTGGAGAAAGAACCTTATAGAAGAAATGGACAAGACTCGCTTTATCAAAACCATGGTGCGGACATTTAATTAATAAATCATGAAAATGCTCATATGTCTCATGGAATTCCTCATCTACTTTACCCCTAAATGTGCTAATAGCATCTCTCATTGATTCAGTCTTTTGCATAGGGTAAAATTTTGACATAAACTTCCTAGCTAGTTGTTCCCATGTTGTGATTGAATTAGGAGGAAGAGAGTTCAACCAGGAGGCTGCCTTATCTTCTAAGGATAAAGGAAATAATCTAAGCTTGACATCATCATCATTTAGGTTTTGGTTTTTAAAGGTGCTACAAATTGTAAGGAATTTCCCTAAGTGAATGTATGGTTGTTCACTATCAAGGCCATGGAACTTAGTTAGCATGTTAATGGTGGCAGGTCTAATTTCGAATTGAGTTGCATTAGTGGTTGGAAGGGTGATGCACATAGGAGGTTCAGCTGTGATAGGAGCGAAATAGTCATTTAATGTGCGATTATTAGCCAATGTGAGATTTTAAGGTGGAAAGATTAATTGTCTTCTAATTATTCGACCACTTCTCAGTTGCATAAACTATGCAATATCCTAGTTGCAAGCAAATCCTAAGGGCAATCTAATTAAGCAATGAATTTAGTGAGGGCTGAGAAATTTAATATAATTAGTGATCTAGGCTTGTCTTCCTTTTATCGAGAAAATTGTAAGCTTACCAGTTAAGGCTTCCAATCTAACAACCGGTTAAGTTCCCAGGAAATACTAGAGGGGTCACAAACGGTCACACTTAAAACCCAGCTACCTTCGACAACAAGCTGTCATTTTGACAGCACTTACCTAGGCGTTGCTAAATTAAAAAGGTACTCACTAGAGTGGTTAAGAATTATCTTGCACTGTATAATTAATATTAGATTAATGAATTCAAGATTCAGGGTTTAACAAATGCATGATGGTTTTTAACCTCAGTGGCCAAGAATTGGTGATGAAATTCAATCTTTATTTTGACAGGAAAGTTGCCCTTAACTAATATATTAATGCAAATGCTAAATTAAATATGCACAAATAAAGAAGCAAATAAAATAGGGGCCTAAGTGCAAAGCGTCTAAGTCATAATCTATCCATATGCATCACTAATCTAAGATTTACCTCGTCCAAACCCCATGAGATGCAAACAACATCTAGTTTTAATGAAAATCCCCAATTTGAGTTCAAAACTCTAGTTTGGGCTTGCATTAATTAGTATGAAAATGTTCGATTATAATTCCGCATTATAATCGAACATTTGTACACTAATACTTCCAGCCCCAATTGCTAGAGACCAAACCCGGGACCGATCATGAACTAACACTAACATAGATCATCAACAATATATCAATCGGCTCATATAAGAAACAATTGTGCCGTTTCAATGTTTATCGTGAATCAAATACAACTTTAACTTGCAACCGACAATGAGTATTATCACATAAGCCATTCTTCTATATTTAACAAATCATAAACGATCACTTTATAACATAAAAGCCACCACTTGAACCTTTAAAGGTAAATTTTCATTTTTATAGTAAGAATCATCACATACGTATAGGTTCCAAGTGGGTTTTTGGGCTTCGAAAGAAATCAATCATATTTTCTTGTTAAATCATGGAGTTTATCATGTATAAAGGCTATTCGAACCATCAATCATAGTTAAGGCAAAAAATCATCATATAATTGAAAACTCATTTTTCACATGTTAAGCTTCTAAGCAATCAAGTGATAAAATCATAATCTTATAGTAATAAGTTAGAAAGTAAGGTTTAGAGTTAGATTCCCACCTTTATAAAGCATATTCCTCGAGTTTTAAGGGTTAAATTAGACTACAAGTCACCGAACCGCCAAATCCCCAATTTTTCCCTTTTGAGCCCTAGCCATGGAGTTAAAGAGAATGAAGATGATGATGAATAGTGATGTGAGATGATGATTTGGCATTAGTTTGGTGGAGATTTTGCATAGTGAAGATGTATCGATGAAAATCTCTCTAAACCTCTACCAAAATGGCCCTCTTTCTCTTTCTAGAAGGTTCCAACGTTGGTGGGTCGAAATATGGGGGAAAGGGGTGTTAACGACGCTTTAAAGTACTCAAAACGAGCCCAGGTTTGCTGCCGGACCGGTGCACAAAAAGGCCAGACCGGTCCGCACTTTGGAACTTTTGGGTCTAAAGCACTGTTTCTATTTCAGCCATAATTTTTCGCTCGGAACTCCGATTTGGGTGATCTTTATGTCCAAGGAAATATAATTTAAAGATATAAAACTTTCTAAGAGGAACTAACTTCAAATTATGGATAGATAATTCCCAGAAATTCATCGAAGATAGCGCTCTGCCGAAGCGCTACCGAATGAACAGATTTTAGCGACTCGCATACTTCGCACACTATTTTGACCCACGAAAAGCGTGAATTAGCTTCCGATCAAAACACAAAATTTTTAGGTTGTATCAAAGCCTAAACGTAGGTGCACCCAGAGGCTTAATCGAACAAGTAAGGAAGAAGTTATGATACCTCGAAGTTGGCTAAAATTAAAAAATCGCGTAAAGTGAAAAATCGCGTAAAATTACGATCATTCCCACAAACTTGATATACCTACTATGATGTGCCAGAGGTGTTGGATCAACTAACAAGGGTCCAAAAGCAAAATTTCATGCCCTAACGGAGACTAAGTGTTAACCGGACTTAAGAAGAGGATTAACTTGAGAATGGAACACGGGTATTACACTAAACCTTTTAGGTTCCTCTCAGCTTGGTCATGCCATCAAAAATTTAAAGAAGTGGTTACCCATTCCTGGTCTAAGCCTGTGCTTTCCTCCTACCCTATGGTCTCTATTCAAATAAAACTTAAGCAATTAAAAAGAGATTTAAAGATTTGGAATAATGAAGTTTTTGGGAATATTCATGAAAATGTCAAAAAGGCCACTGAGGAGCTGCTATCTATTCAACTTTCCATTGATAGTTCTGGCCAATCTCCTGACTTGGACAGACTTGAAGCAGAAGCTCAGGCTAAGCTCACTCAAGCCCTTCATATGCTAGAAAGATTTTGGAAATAAAAAGCTAGAGTTAATTGGCTAAAAGATGGAGATAAAAGCACAGCTTTTTTTCATAGAATTGCCAACCAAAAATGGGCCTTTAATAGAATAAGTGCTCTCAAGCATGAAGGAACTACCATCTCTAATACCAATCAACTGAAAGATCACATTATTAGTCATTTCCAAATCCTTTACAATTCTCAAAATTGCACTTCCAATCAACAGTTGGTTGATCAAGTCATTCCCCAACTTGTGACTGCTGATAATGATACTCTTGGCTTTATTCCTTCAAATGAAGAGATAAAGAAGGCAATTTTTTCGCTGAACCCCAATTCTGCCCCTAGTCTTGATGGTTTCCCTGGTTCTATGTACCAAAAGTGTTGGCATATAGTTGGTATGGAAGTTTGCAAAGCCATTAAATTCTTCTTTCTCTATAACTGGATTCTCCCAGGCTTCAACTCCAACTTCATTGCTCTCATCCCCAAAAACTCCCAATGCTGATACCATTACCAATTTTAGACCTATAGCCCTTACTAACTTCATCTTCAAAATCATACCCAAAATCCTTAGTGACAGGCTTGCTTTAATAGCCCCCAAACACATTTCCTGCCAGTAAAATGGATTTGTTAAGGGTAGACAAATCCACAACTCTATTGGTATCACTTCTAAATGCTTTAATATGTTGGATAGGAAGAACCATGGTGGTAAAATTTCCATTAAAATTGATATTGCCAAAGCATTTAATACTCTTGATTGGGGCTTTCTCCTCAAAGTTCTCCAAGCTTGGCTGAGTGAAGAATACAATTAATCCAGTTAATGAAGATAGAGCAGAAACCAAAGGGTTTAGGGTTTAGGGTTTAGGGTTTAGGGGTTAGGGGTTTAGGGGTTAGGGGTTAGGGTTTAGGGTTTAGGTTTTTTTTTTATAAAATCTCTAAGCCCAAAGAGGGCAAAAGAGAGATGCCATTAATAAATAAAAAAGGTGGGAGATACAAAGGCCATCTCCAAAGC
Organism: Lonicera japonica; assembly: GCA_021464415.1. Classification (NCBI taxonomy): domain Eukaryota; kingdom Viridiplantae; phylum Streptophyta; class Magnoliopsida; order Dipsacales; family Caprifoliaceae; genus Lonicera; species Lonicera japonica. The sequence continues at coordinate 208,250 of CM038466.1, read as the reverse complement.
CATGCAAGCAAAAACATAAGAGAGGAGGCAAAATTGATAAATGGACTTGAGGATAACCCAACAAGTCCACTAACCAATTTAGAACATTACCACCTGTAAAATTACAAATAACAACTACAAACAGAATGCCAAAACATGTAGGCAACAGTAAAAAGTAAGTGCAAAAACATAGAATTGTGTACAAAAAATCTGTATATTTATAGTGAAACAGCAGGCAGCCCTGGTGGTTCTGAGAATGAGATCTTTGCAGCTGAGAGTTTAGGCTATAGCAACAGTTGTAAGGAGCTGAGGCAGCATAGATATTGTAGTGGGGTTTCAGCCTAGAGATTTGCTGGAAATCTGCATTTTGAACACTGTGAACAGTGTTTCTGCAGAATTTGAACTGAGCATTAGTGTTGTCAGTTGTTCTACTATCTTTGGGCCTGCTTTTGATATTGTTAGATAGACTGAGGTGGGGATTAAAATTGTAGTTCAAGCAAGGGCAGTTCATCCAGTGATAAGAATGGTAATTCTACAGATTTTGCAAAATCTACAAATTCTGCACATTGTGATTGCCTCTGTACTGAACAAGGGAATGAGGATTGAAACTGTGAAAGATGGTGTTGTGGATGCTGGTGGTGTGGTATACTCTATGATTCCAGGACTGCACAAAATATATCCCTGCTGCAGAAAAGCAGCCAGAACTGGGGTTCTGCCACTTAATGGCCATGTTAATATTGGAAGACAGGAGAGAGACTAAGATCCAATCATTAGAATCTGTAGCTGGGCAGATTGGCATATTCATTGGCAAGAATGGAGTTTTTTTGAGGAGGAAAGGAGTCCCACCATTTGAGCTTTTCATGATTGAGGCCCATTTTAGAAAGAATATCTGCAGCTTGATTACCTTCTCTATAGATATGGGAGGTGTGAAAATGCATCTTGTTTAACAGAAATTTACAATTGGCCCAATCAGTGATCAATTGCCAAGGGGGTTTGAAAGAGAGGCTGTTTATGCAATGTACCACAGATTGGGAATCCAGCTCAAACCACACTTTATTCTAATTTTTGGACCATGCAATGTTCACAGCAGCAATGAAGGCTGTCAATCTTGTAACAAAAGCATTTTGAATGCCTATGTATTTACAGTAGCAGCGCTTTGAGAAACCTCTGTTGTTTCTAAAGATACCACCAATAGATGCCTTGCCAGGAGCCCCTAAGGCCATGCCATCAGTATTCACCTTAGTCCATTGGAGGTGAGGAGGGATCCAGTGGACTTCAATGATTTTGGGGGTGCTTTTGTGCTGACATTTGACCCTAAGTGTGTTTAAAATTGAAAGATCCACCACTGTATTCTTCATGTAGCCATTCATGAGAGGTGAAAGATCTTTAAGCCAGCCTTTAAGATGATGAAGGGTGCTAGAGATGATGGGGTGGCTGTGGTGGAAGAGGGCTTTGTTTTGTGTTTCCCAAATGAGATGAAATGACAGGAGACAACCACTAACCCAAAGATTTTGAAGTTGAGGGCTCATTTTTGATGTGCTAATAATCTTCCAAAGGTTTGGGAGATTTTGAGGGACAGAAATGGTTCTGTGGAAGGTTGAGAATAGCCAATTCCAAAGAGTATGAGCAAAGGGACATCTGAGGAAAACATGCTCCACAGTTTCAGTATTGCATTTGCGGATTGCACATCTGGGGACAAGGACCATACCCCTTTTTTGAAGGTTGTCCTGGGTAGGGAGCATGTTTAGCTGAACCTTCCACACTAAGCATGAGACTCTTGGGGGTATGAAACTTTTCCATATATGGGTTGCCCAGTGAGCAGGCCTGCTTTTGCAGTAAAAGGAGTAGGCATCTTTAAATGTGAGGTCTCCTTTAGAGGAATGGGGCCAGATTAACAGGTCATCAAGAGGGGGATTTGGCAGGGTGATTTGGTTGATTTCTTGCAACAGATAGGGAAATTGGTGCTTAAACCAAGCAGGAACTTTCCACTGGTTATTAGCAATAAAGCTGCTGACATTACTTCTTTACTTGAGGAGGGTCTGAGGGCATAAGATAGGAGAGGAAGGCAACCAAATATCATCCCAAATGTTAACTTTGTTACCATCACCAATCACCCATTGTGCTTGCTCTTCAATGTCTCTGAGGGCAGATTTAAATCCAGTCCAAATTGAAGAGATCTTGTAGGAGGTGATGGCCTTAAGGTGGTAGAAATTGAATCTACTTTTTATGAGATTGCTCCATTGGCTGTTTGAGTGTATGAGATCCCATGTGTGTTTGAGCAAGCCTACTTTGTTAACTTGCTTAAGGTCTCTTAATCCAAGCCCTCCATGCATTTTGGGAGTGCAAACAGAATTCCAGGCCACAGTAACAAGTTTTTTGCCTGCAATGTCTCCTGTCCACAGAAAATTGCTCAGCCATATGGAGATGTTTTGGGTGAGCTTTGCAGGCCAAAGGTAAACCATGTAGGAGTGTAGAAGCATAGGAATAGCCACAGATTTTATAAGTTCAGCTCTGCCTGCAAAAGAGAGGACTTTGCCTTTCCAACCTTCCAATTTAGCACTCACTTTGTCAGCTAGAGGATGAAAATGGCTGGACTTGGGTTTACCTTTAAAGATAGGCACTCCCAAGTAATCAAAAGGAGTATTACCAGCAGCCATGCCCATCAAATTGATTATAGTTGGTTTTCTATAAATATTTCCTTTTCCAAAGAAAATTCTGCTTTTTTGGAAGTTGATGTATTGACCTGAGGCCATGGCATACTCATCCAGAATTCTGAGGACAAGGTTGAGATTTTTTTTGTCTCCTCTGCAAAATATCATCACATCATCAGCATACAATGAGTGGGTTGGAGCAGTGCACCTTTTAGGAGATGAAATGGGCTGTAGAGATCCATTGTTGGCATGTAAAGAGAGGTATCTACTCAGAACATCCTCTGCTAGGCAAAAAAGGATAGGACTTAATGGATCACCTTGTCTGACCCCCCTAGAACAACTGAAATACCCACAGGGGGTGCCATTGACTAATATAGACAATTTGGCTGAATGCAGAATGCAATAAACCCACTGTATGAACTCTTCTGAAACCAAAGGCATTGAGGACTTTGAGCAGAAAATCCTAATCCAGAGTATCAAAAGCTTTTGCAATGTCGATTTTGATTGCCAAGTTTCCACCAAAATTCTTTCTGTCCAGCGTATTGAAACATTTAGAGGTGACTCCTATGGAATTGTGGATTTGTCTGCCTTTAATAAAGCCATTCTGCTGGGGGGATATGATTTTGGAAGTAATAGTGGCCAGTCTATCACTAAGGATTTTAGGAATGATTTTGAAAGTGAAGTTAGCCAAAGTGATGGGCCTATAACTTGAGATGGGATCAACATTTGGACACTTTGGGATCAGAGTCACAAAATTTGAGTTGAAACCTGGAAGAATCCATCCTCTGTGGAAGAAAAGCTTTATAGCTTTGCAAACAGCACAACCCACAATATGCCAGCAATGTTGGAATAGAGAACCAGGGAAACCATCAGGACCTGGAGCTGAGTTTGGGTTCAAGGAAAAAATAGCTTTTTTGATCTCTTCATCAGTTGGAATAGCACAAAGGAGACCATTATCTTCATTGGAAACTAGAGAGGGAATAACTTGTGTGATTAAAGTTTGGTCATTTGTGTTATTTTGGGAACTGTATAGGTTTTGAAAGTGGCTAAGAATGTGATCTTTTAATAAGATAGGGTCCTATATAGAGGTTCCTTCATGCTTGAGAACTGTGATCTTGTTTGTGGCCCATCTTTGCTTAGCAATTCTGTGGAAGAAAGAGGTACTCCTGTCCCCATTTTTGAGCCATTTAATTCTAGCCTTTTCTTTCCAGAATGTTTTCTGCATTTGAGAGGCTTGGATGAGGTTGAACTGAGCTTCAGCTTCTTTGATGTCAAGAGCATGAGAGTGACCTTCAGTGTCTATTTGGAGTTGGATTTTCTGCAACTGATCAGTGGCATTTTTGACTTTATCATTAACATTCCCAAACACTTCAGCATTCCAAATTTTAAGATCTTGTTTGAGTTGTTTCAACTTCAGTTGTATGGAAACCATGGGGCAGGTTGCTGGAACATTTTTTGACCAGGAGTTAGCCACCACTTCTTGAAAGGCTGGATGCAGAGTCCAAGCAGAAATAAATCTGAAAGGCTTAGGGCCACTTATGAGATCATTGGAGGAGGTGAAAAGGAGGGGGGGCATGATCTGATGTATGCCTATTGAGAGCTAAGCAATTAACTGAGTTCCAATTATCAAACCAGTCAGGGCTGCAAAGGGTTCTGTCCAACCTGGAGTCCAGGCTAGAGGTGGAGTTCTTGGTCCATGTGTAAAACAAACCTGAAGTGTTCAAATGCACCAGGTCACATGTATCAGTGAAAGCTTGAAATTCCATACAAGAAGTTACATGGGGGGGCCTTCCACCTCTTTTTTCGTGTGCCCTCAGGACACAATTGAAGTCTCCAATCACAGACCAAGGAGCATTGTGACTGTTTCTGATGCTAGCAAGTTCTTCCCACAAGGATCTTCTGATTCTGTGGTCATTGTGAGCATAGATAGCTGTGATCATAAAGGAAGCATTGTTGTAACTAACAAGAAATGTGATATGCTGACTGGCAATAGAGATGATGCTGGGTTGAGGGCTGTTTGTAGACTTGAAGATCCATAAGTTAGGCAGCTTGTTGGGTCTGTTGTTGACAGCTAGAGGCAGCATATTTATGGAAATCCAGTAGAAAGGAGGGATTTTTTGTAAATCAACAAAAGGCTCATAAATGAAGAGCAGATCAGGTTTATGCTTAAAACAGAGATTTTTTAAAGCAGTTTGAGACTCCACATTGTTGAGTCCTCTTATGTTCCAGTACATAATTTTCATGAGGATTAGGTAGATGTGGTTCTGTAGGGGGGTACTCAGAACTATCAGAATTTGGTTTTTCTTGTGAGGAAGAAACTGAACCATCAAGAGAACAATTTTGAGCATTTTTGTTTTTGGCAATAATCTCATTGTATAACCTGTCCTCATAGGTTTCCTGGGAGCTGTATTGAACAATTGGGGCATATCTGGCATCTGACCTGGCTTTCCTGTTGTGAACACCCCAATCCACGACTCTCGTGCGAACACTGGTTTTCCTAAAATAAAGCATCTTGCGTTAAGTGTTGAGTCATCATGCATATAGAAGACCGTTAGGAAAAACTCCATTTTCGATCGTGTTGGGAGTTTGATATAACCTTTGATGCCTCTTCGCTTACTAGGACGGGGATCGACCTGCCCGGTCAGGTCGCGGGGTGCGAGGCAGCGCCCTGTTAGAAAAACGAGTTATTTCCGAGTGTTCCCGTGCTTTATTTTGTGAGCCAGCCGCACGCTCCCAGCCGTACGGCTACCTGCCAGCCGTACGGTTGGCACACTAGCTGCACGCCCCAACCGCACGCGCCAGCCGCACGCCCTAGCCGCACGCCCCAACCGCAAGCCCCAACCGCATGCCATGCGGCTACCCCCAACCGCACGCTCCCAGCCGCACGCCCTGCGGCTACCCCTTGCGGTTGGCCTCTTTTGGAGCGTTTTTGGCGAGATTTTTGCTATAAATAGGACCCTTGGGCTCCCATTTGGGGACATCAACACTCAATAGTGTTTTTAGCAAGTAAAAACTCTGTCAAAATTATTAGAGAGTCATTTTAGAGGAATTCTGAGAGAGAGTTCTAGAGAGAGAAAATCTAGAGAGAGAAAGGAGCAATCAAGGCAAGGTTCTTATTTCTTCTTCAAGCGCATCATGTACGTCTTTCTACAACCCTCCTTAATTTCAGTACTGCATTTAATTTCATTTTTAATACAGAAAATTAGATAACTTGCAAAGAAGTTCATTGCTTTCGAATCAAGTCCTTTCTAAGTTTTACAAGAAATCTAAAATCCGTTTTGACACATTTTCACAACAAACAAAAATAAAAAAATAGTTTCCAAAAGAATGGAACTACGAGACTCTGATTTCATTCTACGAATGAATACGTAGGCGCTTGCAAAGCTCGAGTCCGATTTTAAAATACCGTTTTAAATCAAATTTATCCGGAAAGGACTATTCTGAAAACTATTCAAACTACTTGCAAGATATCTAAAATAGGAATTAGATACATGATCCATTAAGAGACCGAAAGGGCGAATTGGGTGCCTAACACCTTCCCAATTCGTAACGTAGTTCCCGAACCCTAGCAAAGTATATTTTAAAACTCTGGTTTCATACGTATGAAAGATAATTCGTTTTCGAATTATCCTTCGTACGATCTTTTGTTTGTTTTCTTGAAAAACAAACTGGCGACTCTATAAAGCACGTTTTCAAATAAAACCGAGAACGAAAACTCTTTTATTTTTCTTTGCCTCTCGGGTCGCGGGTTCGGATTCTCACACTTGTTAGCAGCCACGGCAATTTTTTTCTGCTTGGTTTTAGATTGAACTGGTTTTTTCTTTCCATTGGCATGGGTTTTTGAGGCCTGGCTGCTTGCTGGGTTGGAAGAAATGAAGTGTATGGTGTGGGGGGCTCTACTTCTCCTGCATGGGGTTGCTTGGTCAAAGACACAGGGGTTATCATCTGCCATCAATTGAATGCAAACTTGTGGAATATTTTCGGCCAGCTGTGCATCAGCAGCAGCTTCTGAGCTTATCAAAGGTTCTTCATCATCCATGTCTGACCAGAATTTGCCATTCAATGGAGAGAAAGAGTTATGAACTGTGGTGGGGGTTGGGGGTGAGTAAATTGGGAGAAATTCATTGTGTGGAGATGTGGGAGTGTGGCATTGATCAATTGAGCGTGGGACAACAGTTGCAGCTGGTGAGGTAAGGTGTTGTGAGAGAGGAGAGGTTTCAGTTGAGTTTAAGGTAACTGCAAGTTGATGGGCTATATCAGTTTCGGTTCTGGCATTCATGTGTTCATTATTTTTAGTTGGGGTAGTGGTGTGACCATTCTTGGGAGTGTCAATCAGCCTAGCATTAATCAGGGCCCTTTGCTGAGAGGCAGTAGGAGTATTGGCTTGTGCTGAGTGCTCTGGAACCGATGGACTGACAGCCTTGTGGAGAGCATTACCATCCACATTGTGATCTGTAACATGAGGTTCAATGTTGACTGAAGGGATAGAAGGTGTTGAGGTGTGGGCTGGGGTGTGGAATGCTTGGTATGTTCTGGTGGCTTTTGCTTTTGGAAGATTGGTGGTTTTAGAAGGCTGCTTGGAATGTGGTTCTTGCTGCTCCTGAATCTTTTTGAGTGATCGAAATGCAGTCACCAAATGCCCAATCACAGAGCAGTGTGAGCAGAAATCAGGTAATCTCTCATAGGACACTTCAATTTTAAAGTTGAAGCCTTCTCTTTCAATAATAATAGAAGAAGGCAGCTCAGACTTGAGATCAACATCCACCTTAACTTTATAGTAGTGACCGAATTCCTTGTTAAGGGTGTGGGGGTCAATGGTGACAGGATTGCCAATAACATTAGCCATGCTCAATAGGAGATGAAAGTGCATATATTCCTCAGGAACTTCATGAAATCTGGCTCACACATGTGCTATAGCTTGTTTCTGTTGACTTGACTTGAAATCTTTGGTCCAGTGAAAGAGGTGAAAGATGCATTCTTTGATGATTGTTTTACCTGAAGCCCACACCTTTTGTTTATCTTTTGCATTAGAGAACCTAACAGTAAAGTAACCCCTTCCAATAGGAATTATTGTCCATTGGTCCTTGGTTTGCTAGACATTGGATAAAGAGACCTGCAGGTCAGATGATTTAACAGGAGCTTTGCCACGAGCTAAAATTAGCCTGCCATGGAGGTTGTTATTACAGGAATTGAGGGACCTTTGATACACTTCTTCATCGATTTTGACTGCCATCAAATGGCCTTTTTTGTAAGGTATTGGGAGCTGGGTGACAGGTATGATAGGTGGGATAGCCTTAGGCTTTAGAAGGCTAGCATAGGAAGGTTTGGTAGCCGAGATATCAGAGTGTATAGTTGCAGGTATACCAGCTTTTTGATTGACATTTGTGTGCTCTGAGTTATCTGTAAACGGGGTTGAGTTTGACATGTTGAGTGTGGGACACAGAATTGCCTCAGTGCCAGTTTGAGGACCACTGGGTAAAAGAGTGTTACAACGTTTTGGCACCAAAACTGTATCTTCTTCACCATTTTCGACCACCATTGAAGAGTTGGCATAAATTTTTTTTGCATGATCTGTAGCTTGATTGTCCTCCAAATGAGAAACATTATTTTCATTCGGGTGAGAGGGATTTTTGGGATTTTCAGCATGGGTTTGAAGAGAAGGATTTTTGGACATTGGAGGATTGACAAGAGGAACTGTACCTTGCTTTTTCAGTTCTGACAGGAGCTGGGCATCAATGGCATCCGAATGAGCAGTTTTGGCATATTCCTCCACAAGAAACTCACCAAACTGGATAGCTCTTTGGTTCTTATCCTTTGCTTCTATATCTGGAGTACATTGGAGATGTTGAACTCCATCCTGCATGGCTTGAACTCCTTGTACATCGTTGTTCATTGCAGAAAACATGTGTGGGAGCTGGAGATCATTATTTGGCTTTGAGAGGGGAAGTTGTATGTTTTCACCATTACAAGGTTTGCAAAGAAGATTGTTCAGGAGGGTGAGCATGGTCTGTTGCTGTATAGCTTGTTCCTCCTGCTGTCGAGCTTGTTCTTCCATTATTTTATGGTGTTGAATGGCCATTCTTTGTTGGTTCTGGGCTTGTAGAGTTAGCATATGAGCTAGCTTAGCTATGGGAGGTGGGAGGTTGGATGGTTCTATGGTTGTAGTGTTCATGCTGGAGGTTGATGAAGGTGGCGCGTAGGGCGCGTGGAGTGGTTGTGAAGGCTCGTGCGGTGGCGCGTGAGGCGCGTGAGAGGAAGTATGGCATGAGACAGTGTGTTGGGCAGTGGTGGAGGAAGTAGGGAGTATGGCGGCAGTAGGGTGGTGGCAGTTGGCTGGAAAACTCATATTATTCGCCGAAAAACTCATAGGAATTAAAAAATAATAAAAAATAGGTGAGAGAATGGAGAGAATTGTTGCACTTTCTCTCTCTAGAAATTTTCATCTTAGGGGTTTTAGGGTTTAGGGTTTAGGGTTTTTTTTTATAAAATCCCTACCTCCCTAAAGGAGCTAGAGGCATGCCATAAAAAAGAAAATAAAAGTACAAGTTGGAAGGTGTATGTGGCTCACCCCCAAAGCCTTACAAAAAAGACAAATCTTGAAGATAATATGAACAAAGAAATAAAGCACTATAATTGTTTTATGGACTGAAGGAGAACAGTCCACAAAACAATTATCTAAGGACAAAAGACCTATGCAAAAATATATACAATTAAGGTCCAAAAAGAGATGGCTAATGTTATGCCTAATACAAAAAGCAAACAAAAAATACATCGCAAAACAGAGAAAAGTAGCAGCAATGTAAATTGCAGAAGCTGTCAGGTCTATAACTACTGAGGAAGTTGACTGAAATCTGTGCTAAAAAGAGAAGAAGAATGTGAGAAAAGGACTGCTGCCATGACCAATAATCCCATGAACACAGAGCTGGAATTGAACTGGGCAGAGGAAAGGCTATGAACTGTAGTCTGCAAGGTTGAAGAACTTGGATGAACAACTACTAAACCTGAAGCACTGAGTTTGGATCCCACATTACCATTTCTGTCCCTCAAAATCTCCTTATACTTAAGAGATTTATTAACACCACTAGAACAACATTTCTGAGAAGAAATAAGGTTAATGCAGGAGGACTTAAAGCTGGATGAACATTGAGATCTGTGCAGGCAAAACACTTGCAGAACTGTGAGGGGGGAGCAACAGCATAACCTGCCAGAGAACTTGTTTGAAGCTGTAAAATGAGATCACATATTAGTCATTGGAGAAAAGAGCTGGGAGATAGCCTTTCTGCTGCTATAAATCTTTTGACTGTGGATTGTTCTGGGAGACCTGTGGCTGTGAGTGTAGAAGCTAGGTCTGAGGTGAATGAGGGACCTATTAAGACCATTTCTGTCCCTCAAAATCTCCTTTATTATTGGAGATTTATGCACACCAACAGACTGAGAGCAGCAGCAAAACCAACCTTGACTCTCATTTGAACCTGTAAAAATGAAGCCTAGAGTAATCATTAGAAATATAACCATTGAGCTCCCTAGGAGCTATGTTCCACCATGTGAGATTGTGACTATGTATACCCAGCTTCGAGGGTTTAGGGTTTAGGTTTTTTTTTATAAAATCTCTAAGCCCAAAGAGGGCAAAAGAGAGATGCCATTAATAGATAAAAAAGGGGGGAGATACAAAGGCCATCTCCAAAGCCATGTAAGCAAAAACATAAGAGAGGAGGCAAAATTGATAAATGGACTTGAGGATAACCCAACAAGCCCACTAACAAATTTAGAACATAACCACCTGTAAAATTACAAATAAAACTACAAACAGATTGCCAAAACAGGTAGGCAACAGTAAAAAGCAAGTGCAAAAACATAGAATTGTGTACAAAAAATTTGTATATTTATAGTGAAACAACAGGCAGCCCTGGTGGTTCTGAGAATGAGATCTTTGCAGCTGAGAGTTTAGGCTATAGCAAAAGTTGTAAGGAGCTGAGGCAACATAGATATTGCAGTGAGGTTTTAGCCTAGAGATTTGCTGGAAATCTGCATTTTGAACACTGTGAATAGTGTTTCTACAGAATTTGAACTGAGCATTAGTGTTGTCAGTTGTTCTACTATCTTTGGGCCTGCTTTTGATATTGTTAGATAGACTGAGGTGGGGATTAAAATTGTAGTTCAGGCAAGGGTAGTTCATCCAGTGATAGGAATGGTAATTCTGCAGATTTTGCAAAATCTGCAAATTCTGCACATTGTGATTGCCTCTGTACTGAACAAGGGAATGAGGATTGAAACTGTGAAAGATGGTGTTGTGGATGCTGGTGGTGTGGTATACTCTATGATTCCAGGACTGCACAAAATATATCCCTGCTGCAGAAAAGCAGCCAGAACTGGGGTTCTGCCACTTAATGGCCATGTTAATATTGGAAGACAGGAGAGAGACTAAGATCCAATCATTAGAATCTGTAGCTGGGCAAATTGGAATATTCATTGGCAAGAATGGAGTTTATTTGAGGAGGAAAGGAGTCCCACCATTTGAGCTTATCATGATTGAGGCCCATTTTAGAAAGAATATCTGTAGCTTGATTACCTTCTCTATAGATATGGGAGGTGTGAAAATGTATCTAGTTTAACAGAAATTTACAATTGGCCCAATCAGTGATCAAATGCCAAGGGGGTTTGAAAGAGAGGCTGTTAATGCAATATACCACAAATTGGGAATCCAGCTCAAACCACACTTTCTTCTAATTTTTGGACCAGGCAATGTTCACAGCAACAATGAAGGTTGTCAATCTTGCAACAAAAGCATTTTGAATGCCTATGCATTTACAGAAGCAGCCCTTTGAGCAACCTCTGTTGTTTCTAAAGATACCACCAATAGATGCCTTGCCAGGAGCCCCCAAGGCCATGCCATCAGTATTCACCTTAGTCCATTAGAGGTGAGGAGGGATCCAGTGGACTTCAATGATTTTGGGGGTGCTTTTGTGCTGACATTTGACCCTAAGTGTGTTTAAAATTGAAAGATCCACCACTGTATTCTTCATGTAGCCATTCATGAGATGTGAGAGATCTTTGAGCCAGCCTTTGAGATGATGAAGGGTGCTAGAGATGATGGGGTGGCTGTGGTGGAAGAGGGCTTTGTTTCATGTTTCCCAAATGAGATGAAATGATAGGAGACAACCACTAATCCAAAGATTTTGAAGTTGAGGGCTCATTTTTGATGTGCTAATAATCTTCCAAAGGTTTGGGAGATTTTGAGGGACAGAAATGGTTCTGTGGAAGGTTGAGAATAGCCAATTCCAAAGAGTATGAGCAAAGGGACTGTGAACACCCCAATCCACGACTCTCGTGTGAACCTAACAAGCATTCCGCATTAAGTCTTGAGTCATCATGCATACAAGAGGCCATTAGGAAAAATCCTGATTTTCGAGCGCGTTAGGAATATACCACAACCTTTGTTGCCACTTCGCTTACTAGAAAAATTGAGTTTTTTGATAGCCAGCCGCACGCCCCCCAACCGCACGGTTGGTACTTTCCCTAGCCGCACGGTTGGCACCTAGCCGCACGCCCTGCAGCTACCCCTTGCGGTTGGCCTCTTTTGGAGTGTTTTTGGCGAGATTTTTGCTATAAATAGGACCCTTGGGCTCCCATTTGAAAAAACAACACTGAATAGTGTTTTTAGTAAGTAGGAACTCTGTCAAAATTATTAGAGAGTCATTTTAGAGAAATTCTGAGAGAGAGTTTTAGAGAGAGAATTTCTGAGAGAGAGTTTCTAGAGAGAGAAAGCTTTAGAGAGAGAAAGTTCTAGAGAGAAAAGGAGGCAAGCAAGGCAATCAAGGCAAGGCTCTCATTTTCTTCTTTAGGCGCATCAGGTACGTCTTTCTACAATCTTTCTGAATTTCAATACTGCATTTAAATTTCTTTTTAATACTAAAAATTAGATAACTTGCAAAGAAGTTCACTACCTTCAAAATAAATCCTTTCTAAGTTTTACAAGAAAACTAAAACTCGTTTTGACACGTTTTCAAAACAAACAAAAAATACAAAATAGTTTCCAAAGAAAGGAACTATGAGACTCTGATTTCATTCTACGAATGAATACGTAGGCGCTCGCAAAGCTCGAGTCTGATTTCAAAATATTGTTTTAAACTAAATTTATCCGGAAAGGACTATTCTGAAAACCATTCGAACTACTTGCAAGATATCTAAAATAGGAATTAGATACATGATCCATTAAGAGACCGAAAGGGCGAATTGGGTGCCTAACACCTTCCCAATTCGTAACGTAGTTCCCGAACCCTAGCAAAGTAAATTTTCAAAATAATTCTCTGGTTTTAAACGTATGAAAGATAATTCATTTTCGAATTGTCCTTCGTATGATCTTTTGTTTGTTTTCTCGTAAAACAAACTGGCGACTCTACAAAACACATTTTTAAACCGAGAACGGGGACTCTTTTCTCTCGAGTCGCGGGTCTGGATTCTCACAGGGACATATGAGGAAAACATGCTCCACAGTTTCAGTATTGCATTTGTAGATTGCACATCTGGGGACAAGGACCATACCCCTTTTTTGAAGGTTGTCCTGGGTAGGGAGCATGTTTAGCTGAACCTTCCACACTAAGCATGAGACTCTTGGGGGTATGAAGCTTTTCCATATATGGGTTGCCCAGTGAACAGGCCTGCTTTTGCAGTAAAAGGAGTAGGCATCTTTAAATGTGAGGTCTCCTTTAGAGGAATGGGGCCAGATTAACAGGTCATCAAGAGGGGGATTTGGCAGGGTGATTTGGTTGATTTCTTGCAGCAGATAGAGAAATTGGTGCTTAAACCAAGTAGGAACTTTCCACTGGTTATTAACAATAAAGCTGCTGACATTACTTTTTTGCTTGATGAGGGTCTGAGGGCATAAGATAGGAGCGGAAGGCAACCAAATATCATCCCAAATGTTAACTTTGTTACCATCACCAATCACCCATTGTGCTTGCTCTTCAATGTCTCTGAGGGCAGATTTAAATCCAGGCCAGATTGAAGAGATCTTGTAGGAGGTGGTGGCCTTAAGGTGGTAGAAATTGAATCTACTTTTTATGAGATTGCTCCATTGGCTGTTTGATTGTATGAGATCCCAGGTGTGTTTGAGCAAGCCTGCTTTGTTAACTTGCTTAAGGTCTCTTAATCCAAACCCTCCATGCATTTTGGGAGTGCAAACAGAATTCCAGGCCACAGTAACAAGTTTTTTGCCTGCAATGTCTCTTGTCCACAGAAAATTTCTCAGCCATGTGGGGATGTTTTGGGTGAGGTTGGCAGGCCAAAGGTAAACCATGAAGGAGTGTAGAACCTTAGGAATAGCAACATATTTTATAAGTTCAGCTTTGCCTGCAAAAGAGAGGACTTTGCCTTTCCAACCTTCCAATTTAGCTCTCACTTTGGCAGCTAGATGATGAAGATGGCTGGACTTGGGGTTTACCTTTAAAGATAGGCACTCCCAAGTAATCAAAAGGAGTATTACCAGCAGCCATGCCCATCAAATTGATTATAGCTGGTTTTCTATCAATATTTCCTTTTCCAAAGAAAATTCTGCTTTTTTGGAAATTGATGTATTGACCTGAGGCCATGGTATACTCATTAAGAATTCTGAGGACACGGTTGAGATTGTTTTTGTCTCCTTTGCAAAATATCATCACATCATCAGTATACAATGAGTGGTTTGGTGCAGTGCATCCTTTAGGAGATGAAATGGGCTTTAGAGATCCATTGTTGGCATGTAAAGAGAGTTATCTATTCAGAACATCCTCTGCTAGGCAAAAAAGGATAGGACTTAATGGATCACCTTGTCTGACCCCCCTAGAACAACTGAAATACCCACAGGGGGTGCCATTGACTAATATAGACAATTTGGCTGAATGCAGAATGCAATAAACCCACTGTATGAACTCTCTTCTGAAACCAAAGGCATTGAGGACTTTGAGTAGAAAATCCCAATCCAGAGTATCAAAAGCTTTTGCAATGTCGATTTTGATTGCCAAGTTTCCACCAAAATTCTGGGGGGGTTTTGTAAATCAACAAAAGGCTCAGAAATGAAGAGAATTTCAGGTTTATGCTTAAAACAGAGATTTTTTAAAGCAGTTTGAGACTCCACATTGTTGAGTCCTCTTATGTTCCAGTACAAAATTTTCATGAGGATTGGGTATATGTGGTTCTGTAGAGGGTACTCAGAACTATCAGAATTTGGTTTTTCTTGTGACGAAGAAACTGAACCATCAAGAGAACAATTTTGAGCATTTTTGTTTTTGGCAATAATCTCATTGTATAACCTATCCTCATAGGTTTCCTGGGAGCTGTATTGAACAATTGGGGCATATCTGGCATCTGACCTGGCTTTCCTGCTAGCAGCCACAACATTTTTTTTCTGCTTGGTTTTAGATTGAACTTGTTTTTTCTTTCCATTGGCATGGGTTTTTGAGGTCTGGCTGCTTGCTGGGTTGGAAGAAATGGAGTGTATGGTGTGGGGGGCTCTACTACTCCTGCATGGGGTTGCTTGGTCAAAGACACAGGGGTTATCATCTGCCATCAATTGAATGCAAACTTGTGGAATATTTTCGGCCAGCTGTGCATCAGCAGCAGCTTCTGAGCTTATCAAAGGTTCTTCATCATCCATGTCTGACCAGAATTTGCCATTCAATGGAGAGAAAGAGTTATGAACTGTGGTGGGGGTTGGGGGTGAGTAAATTGGGAGAAATTCATTGTGTGGAGATGTGGGAGTGTGGCATTGATCAACTGAGCATGGGACAACAGTTGCAGCTTGTGAGGTAAGGTGCTGTGAGGGAGAAGACGTTTTAGTTGAGTTCAAGGTAACTGCAAGTTGATGGGCTATATCAGTTTCGGTTCTGGCATTCATGTGTTCATTATTTTTAGCTGGGGTAGTGGTGTGACCATTCTTGGGAGTGTCAATCAGCCCAGCATTAATCAGGGCCCTTTGCTGAGAGGCAGTAGGAGTATTGGCTTATACTGAGTGCTCTGGAACCGAGGGACTGACAGCCTTGTGGAGAGCATTACCATCCACATTGTGATCTGTAACATGAGGTTCAATGTTGACTAAAGGGATATGAGGTGTTGAGGTGTGGGCTGGGGTGTGGAATGGTTGGTATGTTCTGGTGGTTTTTTCTTTTGGAAGATTGGTGGTTTTAGAAGGCTGATTGGAATGTGGTTCTTGCTGCTCCTGAATCTTTTTGAGTGATCGACAAGCAGTCACCAAATGCCCAATCACAGAGCAGTGTAAGCAGAAATCAGGTAATCTCTCATAGGACACTTCAATTTCAAAGTTGAAGCCTTCTCTTTCAATAAGAATAGAAGAAGGCAGCTCAGACTTGAGATCAACATCCACCTCAACTTTATAGTAGTGACCAAATTCCCTGTTAAGGGTGTGGGGGTCAATGATGACAGGATTGCCAATAACATTAGCCATGCTCAATAGGAGATGAAAGTGCATATATTCCTCAAGAACTTCATGAAATCTGGCCCACACATGTGCTCTAGTTTGTTTCTGTTGACTTGGCTTGAAATCTTTAGTCCAGTGAAAGAGGTGAAAGATGCCTTCTTTGATGATGGTTTTACCCGAAGCCCACACCTTTTGTTTATCTTCTGCATTAGAGAACCTAACAGTAAAGTAACCCCTTCCAATAGGAGTTATTGTCCATTGGTCCTTGGTTTGCCAGACATTGGATAAAGAGACCTGCAAGTTAGATGATTTAACATGAGCTTTGCCACGAGCTAAAATTAGCCTGCCATGGAGGTTGTTATTACAGGAATTGAGGGACCTTTGGTACACTTCTTCATCGATTTTGACTGCCATCAAATGGCCTTTTTTGTAAGGTATTGGGAGCTAGGTGACAGGTATGATATGTGGGATAGCCTTAGGCTTTAGAAGGCTAGCATAAGAAGGTTTGGTAGCCGAGATATCAGAGTGTACAGTTGCAGGTATACCAGTTTTTTAATTGACATTTGTGTGCTCTGAGTTATCTGCAAAAGGGGTTGAGTTTGACATGTTGAGTGTGGGACACAGAATTGCCTCAGTGCCAGTTTGAGGACCACTGGGTAAAAGAGTGTTATAACTTTTTGGCGCCAAAACTGTATCTTCTTCACCATTTTTGACCACCATTGAAGAGTTGGCATAAATTTTTTTTACATGATCTGTAGCTTGATTGTCCTCCAAATGAGAAACATTATTTTCATTCGGGTGAGAGGGATTTTTGGGATTTTCAGCATGGGTTTGAAGAGAAGGATTTTTGGACATTGGAGGATTGACAAGAGGAACTGTACCTTGCTTTTTCAGTTCTGACAGGAGCTGGGCATCAATGGCATCCGAATGAGCATTTTTGGCATATTCCTCCACAAGAAACTCACCAAACTGGACAGCTCTTTGGTTCTTATCCTTTGCTTCCATATCTGGAGTACATTGGAGATGTTGAACTCCATCCTGCATGACTTGAACTCCCTGTACGTCATTGTTCATTGCAGAAAACCTGTGTGGGAGCTGGAGATCATTATTTGGCTTTGAGAGGGGAAGTTGTATGTTTTCACCATCACAAGGTTTGCAAAGAAGATTGTTCAGGAGGGTGAGCATGGTCTGTTGCTGTATAGCTTGTTCCTCCTGCTGTCGAGCTTGTTCTTCCATTATTTTATAGTGTTGAATGGCCATTCTTTGTTAGTTCTGGGCTTGTAGAGTTAGCATATGAGCTAGCTTAGCTATGGGAGGTGGGAGGTTGGATGGTTCTATGGTTGTAGTGTGCATGCTGGAGGTTGATGAAGGTGGCGCGTAGGGCGCGTGGAGTGGCTGTGAAGGTGCATGCGGTGGCCCGTGAGGCGCGTGAGAGGAAATATGGCATGAGACAGTGTGTTGGGAAGTGGTGGAGGAAGTAGGGAGTATGGCGATAGTAGGGTGGTGGTGGTTGGCCGAAAAACTCATATTATTTGTCGAAAAACTCATATTATTTGTCGAAAAACTCATAGGAATTAAAAATTAATAAAAAAAATAGGTGAGAGAATGGAGAAAATTGTTGCACTTTCTCTCTCTAGAAATTTTCATGTTTTTTCTTCCTTAGGGTTTAGGGTTTAGGGTTTAGGGTTTTAGGGTTTAGGGTTTAGGGTTTAGGGTTTAGGGTTTAGGTTTTTTTTTTAAAAAAAAACTAGCCACCAACGGCTAGGAACATAATATTAATAACCAAAATAATACAAAGGAGGGGGAAACAATGTGGCCTTCCCCAATAACCAGCAAACAAAAAAACACATACAAAAAATGAAATAAATTGCTTGTAGGACTTGTGCTAACAAACATAAGTACTCTAAACAATTTATCTTTAAACATTCTCTCAAAAAACGCTGCTTTTTGATTTTCAAATTTTCATCTGTCGGCAACAGGGGACATGAGAATGTTCCTCTTTTTCTTTTTGTTTCCATGCAAACTGAGGCTTTGCTTGTGGTGATGGAGAATAGCCTTGGAGTGTAGACAACTGCTGTGAGGATTGGTGGAGCCTGCGTATGTTCTGCTGGAGGACCTGCAAACCTGGTATGCATTCTTATCTTCTCTAACCTTCAGATGTCTCTCCCACGTGGGGTCACAGTTCCTTGTGATGATGATGTTGCTAGTTTTCTTGCCATCCACATAGCAATGAACACCACGTGTTTGTTGTAATGCCTGAGAGAAAAGAACTAGCATAATTCTGAGCAGCAAAGGAGAAAAAGATCCTCACTTGAATCTATAGTTAGGAAGATTTGCATAGTCGTGTGCTAGGTATGTGCTCAACTGCTGGGGGTATGCATTCCACCATTGGAGGTTCGTGTATTTTAAGCCCATTTTAGATAGATAATCTGCTGCCTGGTTGCCTTCTCTATAAACATGGGATATATAATGCTGCATCTGTTTGAGCTTGTTTTGGCAGTTGGCCCAGCTGTTAATTAATTGCCATGGAGGTTTGAAATTGTAGTTCTAAATGCAGTCCACCACAGCCTTAGAGTCCATTTCAAACCACACTTGAAACCAATTGTTTTGCCAAGCCAAATTCACAGCAGTGATGAAAGCTGTGAGTTCAGCAACAAAAGCATTTTGAATTCCAATATTCTTGCAGAAACACCCCTTAGAAAACCCCCTGCTGTTTCTGAATATGCCACCAATGGCAGCCATACCAGGAGATCCCAAAGCCATGCCATCTGTGTTGATTTTAATCCAGCTGTGGTGGGGAGGTAGCCAACTGACTTCAATGATTTTAGGAGCTGTGTTCAATCTTCCTTTGACTCCCAATTTGTTGATGATAGATAAATCTACCAAGGAGTTTTTCATGTAACCATTGATGAGGGGGGCAAGGTCTCTAAGCCAACCTTTTAGGTGATGAATGGTGGAAGAGATCATGATTCTTCCTTGGGAAAAAGTTGCTTTGTTTCTTGCCTCCCATATTAAATGGAAAGTCAAAAGGCATCCACATATCCATAATTGCTGAAGCTGGGGGCTGAATTTGGTTGTGCAGATAAATCTCCATAGATTTGGGAGATTTTGAGGGACAGAAATGGTTATAAAGAAAGCATCAACCAGCCATTTCCATAGGATTTGAGCAAAAGGGCATGTGATGAATGTGTGTTCAGCATTATCCATGTTAGATTTGCAGATTTCACATCTAGGGACCATGGTCATGCCTCTTTTTTGGAGGTTATCCTGTGTTGGCAGTTTGTTTTGCAAGAGCTTCCATACCAAACATGAGACTCTGGGGGGAATGAAACTGTGCCAGATCTGTGAGACCCACTGGACATTTTGACTGTTGTTATAAAAGAGGTATGCTTCCTTGAAAGTTAGGACTCCTTTAGGGGATTTGGGCCAGACTAACTGATCCTCCTGAGGCCTGTCAGGGAGGGTAATGCAGCTTATTTCCTTTGCCAGAAAAGGGAATTGGTGGATGAACCAAGCTGGGATATTCCAGCTTTGGTTATTTATGAAACTACTGAGGCAACTCTTCTTTCTAAGGAGGGCAGATGGGCATTGAATAGGAGAAGATGTGGTCCACTTGTCTGTCCAAATATTGATACTACAACCATTCCCAGTCACCCAACAGGCCTGAGCTTCAATGTCCTGCAGGGCTGTCTTAAAACCAGGCCAAATAGAGGAAGTCTGGTAGGAGGCAAGGGCTTTAATGTGTTGTATATTGAACCTCTTTTTGACCATGTTGCTCCACTGGTTCTCACTATAGAGTATGTCCCAGGTATGCTTAAGAATCCCAGCTCTGTTGACCTGCCTAATGTCCCTTAATCCCAAACCTCCATGAGATTTGGGATTGCAAACTGAGTGCCATGCCACTGTCACTAACTTACTAGTTGCTATATCCCCTGTCCATAGAAAATTCTTGAGCCAGGTAGACACCATCTTGATGAGTTTGACTGGCCACAGATAAACCATGAAAGAATGTAACAACATTGGGACTGCCACAGATTTGATGAGTTCTGCTCTTCCAGCAAAAGAGAGAACTTTTCCTTTCCATCCTTCAAGTCTGGCTCTAACTTTGTCTGCAATAGGCTGAAGGTGTATTAATTTTGGCTTGCCTTTGAAGATAGGTGCTCCCAGATACACAAAGGGGGTGCTTCCCACTGTCATGCCCAAAATGCTTGTGATCTCAGTTTTCCTGTGCAAAGCTCCCTTGCCCAGGAATATTCTGCTTTTCTGATAGTTGATAAGTTGCCCAGAAGCTTTAGAATATTCATTTAGGATGCTGAGCAGGTTTTTAAGGTTGATTTTGTCACCTCTGCAGAAAACCATCACATCATCTGCATATAGAGAGTGTGTGGGAGCTGTACAACCTTTTGGAGAGGAGATAGGTTTGAGAGTCCCTTTGTTGGCTTGCATAGATAAAAATCTACTCAGCACATCCTCTGCTATGCAAAATAGGATTGGACTCAAGGGGTCCCCTTGTCTAA
Organism: Lonicera japonica; assembly: GCA_021464415.1. NCBI lineage: Eukaryota > Viridiplantae > Streptophyta > Magnoliopsida > Dipsacales > Caprifoliaceae > Lonicera > Lonicera japonica. The sequence goes on along the minus strand of CM038466.1, from coordinate 187,692 downwards.
CCCCTCTAGAGCAACTGAAGTATCCACATGGAGTTCCATTAATCAAAATCGAAAGTTTTGCTGAATTGAGAATGCACAGCACCCAATTGACAAAGATAGAACTGAAACCATAGGTTCTTAAGGCTTTGACTAAAAAATCCCAGTTGATGGTGTCAAAGGCCTTTGCAATATCAATTTTAATGGCAACATTTCCTCCAAAATTTTTTCTATCAAGCAAGTTGAAGCATTCAGAGGTGACTCCGATGGCACTGTGTATGCTTCTTCCTCTGATAAAACCATTTTGTTGTTCTGATATGACTTTGGGAGCTATAAGGGCAATTCTATCACTGAGGAGCTTGGGTATGATTTTGAATGTGAAATTTGCAAGAGCAATGGGCCTGTAGCTGGAAATGGAGTCAGCATTGGGAGTTTTTGGGATCAGGGTCACAAAATTAGAGTTGTAACCAGGGGGGATCCAGCATTGTTGAAAGAAGAGTTGAGTGGCCTTGCAAACATCTGCTCCTACAATGTGCCAGCATTTTTGAAAAAAGGAACCTGGGAAACCATCTGGGCCCGGGGCTGAATTGGGATTTAGAGAGAAAACTGCTTTTTTAATTTCTTCATCATTAGGAATGGAACACAACATATCATTGTCCTCACTTGAAACCACTTGAGGGAGGACTTTCTCTATGAGAGAATGATCAGTGGTTTGATTTTGAGAGCTGTATAGGTGTTGAAAGTGACTGACAATGTGGTCTTTTAGGGTGACAGGGTCCTGAATGATGCTGCCTTCATGCTTAAGGTGGATGATTTTGTTTGTGGCCCATCTCTGCTTTGCAATTCTATGAAAGAAGGCTGTGCTTCTGTCCCCATCTTTTAACCAGTGCACCCTAGCTTTTTCTTTCCAAAATCTCTCTTGCATGTGACTGGCTTGGATCAGGTCAGTTTGAGCTTCAGTTTCCAGCTTGTCCAAGGTGTGTGAATGCCCCAAAGTGTCAATTTGTGTTTGGATTTTGTGGAGGTGGTCAGTTGCCTGCTTGACTTTGGAATTGACATCCCCAAAAACCTCAGCATTCCACTTTTTCAAAACTTGCTTGAGTTGCTTCAGTTTCAGCTGTATGGTAGTCATAGGACATGAAGAATTTACTTGTGCAGTCCAAGTTTTGGAGACTAAATCTTCAAAGGTTTGATGGAAGGTCCAGGCAGTGGTGAATCTAAAGGGCTTAGGACCACTTATGGTATCATCCTCTGAACTGAATAGGAGGGGAGTATGATCTGAGGGGTATTTGGGGAGGGTCATGCAGTTGACAGTAGTCCAGTTATCAAATCAATCTGAACTACAGAGAGCTCTGTCCAGTCTAGAGTCTAGGCATGAGCTGGAGTGCTTGGACCAGGTGTAGTATTGCCCAGTGGTGTTCATGTGAATTAGATCACATGTGTCAGTGAAGGCTTGAAATTCCATGCATGAGTGAATGGAGGGAGGCTTACCTCCTCTTTTCTCATGAGCTCCAAGAACACAGTTAAAGTCTCCAATAACCAGCCAAGGGAGATGATGATTGCTTCTAATTCTGGTGAGGTCTTCCCAAAGAGTTCTTCTGGTCCTGTAGTCATTATGGGCATAGATGGCTGTGATCATGATGGGCTTACTATTGTAATACAAAGATATGGTGATGTGTTGGCAAGCATTAGAGATAAGGTGAGGCTGGGGGAAAGTTTTGGATTTAAGGACCCACAGGTTGGGGGCTTTGGTATTTCTATTATTCACATCTACCAATTCGATGCCCAGAGATAACCAAAAAAAGGCATGAATCTTCTGAAACTCAACAAAGGGCTCAGAAATGATCAACATGTCTGGTCTATGTTTGTTGCAATGGCTTTTGAGGGCTTTTTGGGATTCTTTATTGCTGATGCCTCTAATATTCCAATAGAGGATTATCATGAGGAGTTGGTGGGAGTAGTTCTGCAGTGTGAGCTATCAGAACTTTCAGAGTTTGGTTTTTCTTGAGAAAATGATTCATAAGCATCAAGAGAGCATTTGTATACACTGTTATCTCTGGCCATGATTTCATTGTATAGTTTGTCCTCATAAGTGCTATTGGAGCTGAGAGGGGAGCTGTTTTTGGAATTGAATCTGGCTACAACTTTTTCTTTTCTGATGGTAGTGTTTTTCAACTTTTTCTGTTTGGCTTTGGACTACTTTTGGTTGGAGATTGCATTAACTGTTGCTGCCTGCTTTGTGAAGTTGTCTGGCCTTTGGTTTGTGGTGCTGTTTCTAGAGGTGGAGGATATGGAGTGTATGGTGTGAGTGGGTGAGGTTTGCCTGTGTGGGGTGGCTTGGTCAAAAACTGAGGTATTGACATCCTCCATTAACTGAATGCATATAGTAGGGATTTTTTCTGCCAGGTTGGCATCTGCAGTTGCTTCAGAGCTGAGGAGGGGCTCATCTTCAGCCATGTCTGACCAGAATCTTCCAGTTAGAGGGGAAAAAGAGTTATGGGTTGGGGTAGCTGTTGGAGGAGAATTAATTGGGAGATGGTCATTGTGTGGTGAGAGGGGAGTATGGCCTTGGTCAACTGAGCATGGAACAATGGTGTCAGCTGGTGATGGGTGAGAGAGGGGCTGGGAGTGAATAGAAGTGCATGTTGCCTCTATAGCTTCAGCAATGAGTTGAGCATAGCTTTGATTGGGCTCTGCATGTATGGGGGTGTTGGTATTTAACTCTGGGTTGTGGGGCACTAGTTCTGGACAGAATTCTGCTTGCTCAGTATGACCCTGTGCTTCAACATTGGGCATTTTTGTGATGTTTTGATGGGTTTTCGCACATGGAGGTGTATCATCAACAAATTCATCAACAAATTCTTGCTGAGTGGAGTTTGAATCAATCATTCTGGCATTGACTTCCCAGTTCTGTTTTTGTAAGGCAGGAGTGGCTTGATGGTGTGAAGGTTGGGGGTCTTTTGAGGTGGGGTTCTGTGGTAGATGATGTTTGTTTTTGGGAGGGAGTTTGGTGGGAGGTTTGCTAGCTTGCTCCTGTTGTTGCTGGGCTTTTTTAAGAGTTCTGCACTCAGTTACTAGATGACCAATAACCGAGCAATGAACACAGAAATCAGGAATTTTCTCATAAGAGACTCCTACTTCAAAATTGTAACCTTCTCTCTCCACTAAAATAGAGGCTGGGAGTTCTGTTCTAAGGTCCACATCCACTTCCACTCTGCAATAGTGGCCAAATTCCTTTTTTAAGGTGAAAGGGTCAATAGTAACAGGGAACCCAATGACATTAGCCATGGAAAGGATTAAATGGTGGTGTAGGTATTCTTCAGGGACCTCATGGAGTCTGGCCCAGAGATGAGCTCTGGTTTGCTTTTGTTGACTTGGTTTGAAGTCTTTGGTCCATTGGAATAGGTTAAAAATGCCCTGTTGAAGATTAACTTGCCCAGCTGTCCACACTTTTTGTTTATCCTCTGCATTTGAGAATCTAATGGTGTAATATCCCCTGCCAATGGGGGTGAGAGACCATTGTTCTGTGATGTTCCAGGCATTGGAGAGAGAGTGGTGCAAATCCACTGCTTTAACTGGTGGTTTTCCACGTTTTAGAATGAGTTTACCATGTAAATAATTTTGACATTGCAAAAGAGATTTTTGATAGACACTTTCATCTAATTTGACTGCCATCAAGTTACCTTTTTTGTAAGGTGCAGGCAGGTGACTGAGGGGAAGGCTGGGAGGTACAGTTTTGGGCTTCAAAAGGCTGGCATAAGACGGCTTCTTGATGGGAATATCAGTGGTGACAGGTGCAAAGTGACTGCCATCTACAGAGTTGACATTTGCAGTGTTCTGGGGGTTTGTACTGGGGCTAACAACCTGGTTTGTACCAAAACCTGTGGGTAAAAGAGTGGTATTCTCTTTTGGCGCCAAGGAGCAATTTCTTTCTTCTTCCTCCGGATTAACAACACCATTAAAGACAGCTATTGAAGGTTGATCTTTGGAATGCTTCACCAACTGGGGCTGATTGTTTTCCAGATTATCCTGTGCAGAGGCACCACCTGAATCTACATTTATAGCATCCGGTTGCAATGAAGGAGAAAGGGACCTTCTTGTGGACATCTGTGACTGTTTGCAGATCATTTTTATGAACTGTATTTTGTTGGTTTAGGACTTGTAACAGCTGAGCATCTATCTTTTCTTCCCTGGCATTATTTATGAATTCTTGTACAAGTATTTCCCCTTCTTGGATTGTTTTGTTGAATGAAAATGAGACATTGTTTGGTGTACCTGCTGTCTGATGCTTCTTTGTGTGTGATGGCTGTTGAGGGGTGACATTTTTGCTCTTCACCATTGTTGTGAACATTTGCAGAAGTTGTTGATTTTGTTCATTTAATTTCTGCTGTAGCATCATGAACTGTGAGAGATCTGTTGGGGTGTGTGGTTCATTGATTTCTGCAGGTGTGTGGGTGAATGTAGGCAGAGGGGTGTGACCTTCTGGCGGCGCGTGGACTGAGGTAGGTGGCGCGTGGGTTGCAGGGGAGGGCGCGTGGGATGGCGCATAGAGCGCGTGGCCCCTGTCAGAGTGCACTGGGGGTTGGCTGGAGGACTGTGCCATAGTGGTGGTAGGTGGTGGGTTGACGGTTGCCGGAGGGTGGTTGGGGTTGGCCGGAAAACTCATGGATGTGGCCGGAATATTCATAGGAATAAAAAATTAATAAAAGTGGGAGGAGAGAGGTTGGAGAGAATTTTTGCACTTTCTCTCTCTAGAAATTTTCATTGTGTTTTTTTTCAGGGTTTAGGGTTTAGGGTTTCGGGTTTAGGGTTTCGAGTTTAGGGTTTCGGGTTTGGGGTTTGGGGTTTGGGGTTTAGGGTTTCGGGTTTAGGGTTTGGGGTTTGGGGTTTGGGGTTTGGGGTTTAGGGTTTCGGGTTTAGGGTTTCGGGTTTAGGGTTTAGGGTTTAGGGTTTGGGGTTTAGGGTTTGGGGTTTGGGGTTTCGGGTTTGGGGTTTCGGGTTTCGGGTTTAGGGTTTCGGGTTTAGGGGTTAGGGTTTAGGGGTTAGGGGTTAGGGGTTAGGGTTTAGGGTTTAGGGTTTAGGGTTTAGGGTTTAGGGTTTAGGGTTTTTTTTTTTTATATAAAATCTCTACCTCCCCAAAGGAGCTAGAGGCATATCATAAAAATGAAAATAAAGATACAATTTGGAAGGTGTATGTGGCTCACCCCCAAAGCCTTACAAAAAAGCCAATTCTTGATGATGTTGTGTTCAATAATAGAAAGCACTATAATTGCTTTATGGACTGAAGGAGAGCAGTCCACAAAGCAATTATCTAAGAACAAAGGGCCTACATAAAAGACTATACATGACTGGCCCATAATGAAAAGGCTAAAGGCTTGCTTACTACAAAAAATAAACAGAAAAAACAACCAAATACAAAGCACTGTAGCAGCAAAGGAATTTATATAGCCTGCCTGAGTAGCATCTGCTGTAGAAGCTGCCTGGATGCAAGGCTGGACTGAGTGGATAAGGATGACCAGATGAGAACTTCTATCTCCAAGAATCCCCTGCACACAAAGAGTTGAGAGAGTGGACTTGTAAAAGACTGTATGCAACAAGAAAGTAGGCCTTGAGTGATCTGCTGCAACACCTGAAGCTCTGTTTCTGCAACCCACAAAACCATTTCTGTCCCTCAAAATCTCCAGATAAATTAGAGACTTATGAACACCACCTAACTGAGCCCTCAAATGTAAAGTTCCTGAGTAGTAGCAATGAGGATTGTGGCTGCCAGCTCTAAGATTTGTACTGTGGAGCTGAGAGGTATAATTAATTGAAAGTATTACTGTAGTGGCAGTTCCAGCAAAACTGCAGAAAAAATCTGTGTCTAAGGCTGCTATGAGACTAGAGGAAAAGCTGAGAGGGGTAGTGAGCAGATGGTTACTTGAACCTGTAATTATGGAGGCCTGAGTAATCATGAGAAATGTAACCATTTAACCCTTGAGGTATAGAGGACCACCATGTGAGATTGTGATGATGTAAACCCATTTTTGACAGCTTATCTGCAGCTTGATTTCCTTCTCTGTAAATGTGGGAGACTCTAAGAGTCATGCTATCCATTTTCTTCCTGCAATTGTACCACAGGTTTTCCAATTGCCAAGGGGGTTTGAACTCTCTTTTCAGAACTCTATTAGCCAGGATGAGGGAGTCCATTTCAACCCAAATCTTCCTCCATCCTTTCTCATAAGCTATATCAATAGCTTGAATGAAAGCTAAGAGCTCAGCTGTGAAGGCATTAGCAATGCCAATCTGTTTGCAGAAAGCTCCTAAGAAAAAACCTCTGTGGTTTCTGACTATTCCTCCAATGGCTGCTGTTCCTGGAGAGCCCAAAGCTAGGCCATCTGTGTTGATCTTGATCCATCCAGGGAGGGGGGGAACCAGTTCACTTCAGTGATAACAGTTGCAGTGGGCCTGTTGCCTTTAATATCCAAGGCTTTTATTGTGGAGAAATCTGACATGTGGTTGTGCATGTGGCCTTTAACCAGGGGGGCTATGTCTCTAATAAGACCTTTAAGATGGTGTATAGTGCTGGAGGAAACAGGCTTAGCCCCATCAAAAATGCATCTGTTCCTATTTTCCCAAATCAAATGGAACCCAAGGAGATTGCTTACAATCAGAAGCCTTTTAATTTGACTGCTGCCTTTAAATGCCCTTACCACAGACCACAATTGAGAGATTGAATTGGGTATGTGCTGCTTGATGTTGAAAACATTCCATATCCATCTCCAAATGGAGTTAGCAAACTTACAGGTCACAAGGAGGTGCTCTGTTGTTTCTACATGTAACTTGCACATTTCACACCTAGAGACAATGTGCATGCCTCTTTTCTGTAGCTGATCCTGGGAAGGGAGTCTGTCATTGAAAATTTTCCAAGCAGTACAAGAGACTCTGGGTGGAATATAACTCTTCCACAATAGCTTGAACCAGTTATCTGCTTTAAGGGGGCTGTAGAATACATAGGCATCTTTGAAATGAACTTCTCCATGAGAAGAGAATGGCCAAATGTACCTGTCATCCTTTGGAACTGTGGGGAGAAGAATGTTGTTGATTTCCCCCATGATATAGGGGAACTGATGAGCAAACCAGCTAGGAAAGTTCCAGGTTTGATGAGATATGTAATTGGCAAGGTTGCTAGGCCTTTTCAGAAGGGCAGAGGCAGCATTCAAATCAGAGAAGGAGAGCCATCTATCTTGCCAAATATTAATACTTTTGCCATTTCCTATAATCCACTTGCCCTGGGCCTTGATGTCTTTGAGAGCAAGCTTAAAACCAGGCCAAATAGAGGAGGATTTGTATGTGTGAGGGGCCTCATGCCCTCGAATTTGAAATCTGCTGACAATCAGGTTGCTCCAAATGGATTTGGACACAAGAATGCTCCACATTTGCTTGAGAAGAGCAGCTTTGTTGAGAGATTTAAAATGCCTGATGCCCAGCCCTCCTGAGGTTTTTGGAGAACAAACATTATGCCATGCCACAGTGATGATTTTTCTTCCAAAAATACTACCAGTCCAAAGGAAATTTCTGCACCATTTTTGGATAGTATTAAGCAAAGAAGTAGGCCATAGGTAGTTGGAGCAAGTGTGAAGAAGCATAGGAGTGATGATAGATTTGATGAGTTCAGCTCTGCCAGCAAAAGAGAGAATTTTTCCCTGCCAACCCTCCATTTTTGCTCTAATCTTGTCTGCTATGCCTTGTAAATGTTGACTCCTGGGTTTTCCTTTGAAGATAGGAACCCCAAGGTAGATGAAGGGAAGAGTACCTTCAATCATGGAGAGGGCAGCACAAATGGAGTGTCTTCTATAGCTAGCTCCTTTACCAATAAATAGTTTGCTCTTTGACTTGTTCATAATTTGCCCAGAGGCCTCTCCATAAACTGAAAGAATTCTGTTGACAACCTGTAAATTTGAGGCATTTCCTTTGCAAAAAAGCATGACATCATCAGCATATAAAGAGTGTGAGGGCATAAGAACACCTCTGGGTCCAGTCATAAGCTTGAGATTTCCTTTTTGAACCTCCATGATGATAGCTCTACTAAGAACCTCCTCAGCCAAGCAGAAAAGAATGGGACTGAGAGGGTCCCCTTGTCTGACCCCTCTTTTGCAAGAAAAGTACCCTTGAGGGGTTCCATTAATAAGAATGGACATTCTAGCAGACTTTAGAAGGCTATCAATCCAGCCTGAGAACACAGAACTGAAGCCAAAAGCCTGCAGCACATTTAGCAAAAAGGACCAGTCCATTGTGTCAAAAGCTTTGGCTATATCAATCTTCATGGCAATGTTCCCCTCAGGATTTTTGGAGTCCAAGAGATTGATGCATTCAGATGCAATACCAATGGAGTGATGAATATCTCTGCCCCTCACAAAGCCATTTTGTTGAGGACTAATGATTCTGGCAGCAATGGGAGCAAGTCTCTCACTGATGATCTTTGGAATGACCTTGAAGATGAAGTTGGCTAAGGCTATAGGTCTGTAATCAGGCATAGAGTTTGCATGAGGGGATTTGGGAATAAGTGTGATGAAGTTGGAGTTAAGGCCAGGAAGAATCCAACCTGTGGAGAAGAAGAGGCTCACAGCTTTGCAAACATCTGAACCAACAATGTGCCAGCATTTCTGAAAAAATTGACCTGTAAACCCATCAGGACCTGGAGCAGATGAAGGGTCTAGGCTGAAGACAGCATTCTTGATCTCTTCTTCATTAGGCAGAGCACAAAGAGAGATATTGTCAACCTCAGTTACCATTTTAGGAATCACTTGCTCAATTATGCCATTTTGAATGATGCTATTAGAGCTAGAATAGAGATTTTGGTAATAGTCAGTGATGTGCTTGGCTATCAAATTAGGATCAGTAATGAGGCTACCACTGTCTTTGAGCTGGGTAATTTTGTTGGTGGTGTATCTTTGCTTGGCTATGTTGTGAAAGAAGGATGTGTTCCTATCTCCCTCAGCCAACCATTTAACCCTGGACTTGTCTCTCCAAAGAGATTCTTGCCTTCTCAGGGCTTTAATGAACTGCTGGAGAGCAACTTCTTCTTGCCTATCCCTGTGAGCATTGTGGCCCAAAAGGTCTATTTCTTGCTGGATTTTGTGGAGCTCAGATTGGGCCTGTTCTACCTGCTGATTGACATTACCAAACACCTCTTTATTCCACTGTTTGAGGGTCTGTTTGAGCTGTTTCAGTTTAATCTGAAGCCTAACCATGGGCATATGGCAAGGCATTGACTGTCCCAAGACTGTTGGACCACATCAGTGAAGGTATCATGTGAAGTCCAGATAGAGAGAAATCTGAAAGGTTTAGGAGTCCTCAATCTGTTGCTTTCACAATGAAGAAGAAGGGGAGTATGATCAGATGCTGTTCTAGCAAGGGTATGACAAGAAAGAGAGTCCCAAAGGTGGAGCCAACTTTGATTACAAAGGGCTCTATCTAACATAGAATCCATAGCTGGGTAGCCTCTTTTGCACCAGGTAAATTTGGACCCTGTGTTTTGGAGCTGAATAAGATCACAACTATCAATCATGGCCTGAAATTCAAGGCAGGAGGTGGAGTGAGGTGGAGGCAAACCTCTTTTTTCATGAGCACCAAGAAGACAGTTAAAGTCTCCAATGGCCAAGCATGGCTCTTTGTACAAAGAGTATATGTTAGAGAGATCCTCCCAGAGCTCTCTCCTGATGTAATGACTGTTGTTGGCATAGATGGCAGAAATAATGAGATTGCCTACTTCAGCAGGCTGTAGAATAGTAACATGCTGAGAATGGTAGTGTATATGAAGAGGGGGAGGGGTATTGAGTTTGCTAAGCATCCAAAGAGAAGGTAGACCAGAGGGTCTATTATTAGCAGCAACAAATTGCATATCCAGAGAGGTCCAGTAGAAAGGAGGGATAGAGTTAAGGCTGGTCATGGGTTCAGCAATGAAAAGGAAATCTGGTCTATGAGAAAGAACATGATTTTTGAGGATTCTTTGGGTATCAGCATTGCTGATGCCTCTGAGGTTCCAGAACAAAATCTTCATTGCTTGAAAGAATGTTTTTTCTTTTTTCTTTTGGAATTTGTGTTTGTGCTCCCATGAGCATTTGATTCTTGAGAATGGGGGCCATCTGAGGACTCATTTCTGAAACACCAGTCTATAGAGGCTTGGGGGACACCAGCTTTGACCATATCCTCCATTTCTTTTTGGATTTTTCTGGCCTGTTTGTTTTTGGCTTTGCTGGTAGTGTAGGTTAGAAGAGGAATGCTGGGAGATGAGCTCAGTAGATCTGAGTCTTTCTGGGGAGAATATGAAGAATCAGTGGGAGAATGAATGTTATAGTTTGGAGAAGGTGATGAGTCTGAGTATAGGGAGGAAAGGTAGCCTATATTCTTCAAGTTTTCAGGAGTTTCCTGATTCAAAACTGATTGATCAAGGTCTTCCCCAAGTTGAATACATGGATGGGGTTCTGTTTCTTCCATGATTTCATCTGCACTATGAACAAAGGATTGTATGGGAGGCTCATCCTCTTCATCTCCCCAGAACTTGCCTGAAAGAGGGGCAAATTTATTTGTACTGAGATGATTCTGTTGGGAATTTAGCTTGTGTTTGGGGCTATTCTGATCTGGCTCAGTGTTAGGAACAAAAGATTCTACAGATTGAGTGTCATTATGCTTGCTGCCAGACTGGGAGGTGTAGTTATGCAGAGGAGAAGAGGGGAGAAAGGTGGGTGTGGCACACTCCTCATTGAGGATGTGGCAATTAAAAGATGGTTCCACATGCAATGCAACTGTGTGGGTGAGTTCTGTTTGGGGTTGGATGTGGGAACTGGTATGGCCTTCCTTGTTAATCACATAACTTGTACTGGCTATGTCCATTTTTCCAGGGGTGCTATTTGGTTTCTGTGGTGTGAAATCAGGCTGAGGGTTCATGGTTGTGATTTGTGGATTTGTGGAGATTGGGTTCAGTGGGACAGGAGAAATGTTGCCAGTGTTAAAGTGACCAACTTGCTGCTTCTTCTTTGCTAGATGTTTGCTTCTATACTCTTTTGAGTCATTGACTTTAGCTGACTCTTCCTGCACCTTTTTAAGTGCCCTACACTCACCCACAAAGTGTCCAACAATGGAACAATGAGTGCAGAAATCAGGTAGCTTTTCAAATGAAACATTAACTTCGAAGCTGAAACCCTCCCTTTCAACCAATACTCTGGAAGGCAAGGGGTGCTGGAGGTCTACATCAATTAGAATTCGAGCATACATGCAGAATTCTCTTCTGAGAGAAGCAGGGTCAACAATCAGAGGAATACCAATGGTTCTTCCTATGCTTAAGAGCAAAGGCTCATCCCAATATTCCCAAGGGATGGAGTGCAATCTAACCCACACCTGTGCATTAGTTTGCTTGAGTTTCTCAGGCACAAAATCAGGAACCCAAGGAGATAGTTTGATTGTACCAGGTTTAAGATGTTTTTGTCCACCAGTCCAAGCAATGTGTTGATCTGCAGCATCTGAGAACCTAAGACAAAAGTAACCTTTTCCCAATGGAGAGATGGTCCAGGCTTTTTTAAGATTCCACATCATAGAAAGCTTTGAGTGTAAGGAGGCACATTTGATGGGATCTGTACCTTTTGGCAGAATGAGCCTGCCAATTAGATTGTATTTGCATTTAACCAGGGCTTTCTGGTATGTGTCCTCATCTAGCTTTATGGCTGGTACATCTCCCTTAAAATACGGGGTTGGAAGATCAAGGTGGCTGTGTTGGATAGAGGGCTTGTTAGGTGAGAAAAGACTGGCAAAGGTGACAGGATTGACAGATTGAAGGATGGCAGAACTCTGTGCCTGCTGCACTGTGGTACTACCTAGAGCACCACCAGGACCACTGGGTAATACACTGAACTGCTGGGTAAATGGAGGGGCAATAGAGGTGTGGGATGAGGACTCAGATGTGGAGTTTTTTCCAGGCTGTAAGTCATGAGGAACTAAAGAAGAGATGGTGGTTTTATCAGACATTTGTTGGTTGGGAAGAATGGGAAGACTACTTGAATTTTGTAGACTGGAAGGATCCAAGTTGGCAACTGTATTAATGCTAGAAAAGGCCTGAACTGCATCACACTTTTGCTGTTGAAGGAGTCTAACCAGAGCTGCATCAAGGCTGTGACTGTGTTCAGTGCTTGGAGTGGCTTTACTCACTGGCAGGTTAAGAACTTCTGTCTGAACCTGATCTGTGCAATGTGAATGGCTTGGGGCACTTGGATAGTCATTTGGAAGTTGTGGGAGAGCTGTTATGAATGAAGGGTCAGAAATGTGGGTGGTTGTGACAGAAGTGCATGCATTAGAAGCTTTTTGACATAGACTTTCTCCTCCAGGTGGTGAAATTTTGCAGACAGCCATATTTCCAACTGAACCCGATTCCCCCTGACTAAGGGTGTTATTTGAATGTTGTGGGATGGCTTGAGTGCTGGGTAAGGCTACTGCATGGTTGTTAGTGACAGAAAATCCATGTTCTTGCCTTTTTTCTGCAGAAAAACCAGAATGCATGACAGCAGGGGCTGGAACCACATTATGATTATGAGGAGAGCTTGAGGGGTTGTTAGACAGACTAGTCAAGAGCTGTAACATGGTTTGCTGCTGTTGCTGCATTTGTTGGGCAAGTATTTGGGTTATTTCCACCATAGAGGCTTGGTTTGGGGTGCTAAAATGCTGTACCACTGATGGGATAGGGCTGGTAACTGTGGAAGAAGGTTGAGGGAGGGTGGTAGGACATTGTACCAGAGGGGGAAAGCTCTGTAGTGATGGTGGCGCGTGAGGCGCGTGGGTCATTACTGGTGGCGCGTGGGGCACACCAGAGGGCGCGTGAGGCCTGAAACCTTGATGCTGGGACAGAGGAGAGGTGGCAGACTTCCAAAGAATGTCCAGTGGAGTGTGGGTGATCGGAGGTGAGGGAGGTTGGCCGCCGGTTGTGGTGGATGATGGTGGTTGGGGGGTGGTCGGATTATTCATAGTGTTCTTGGAGTTGATCAAGGAGAGGAGAGAGGTTGGAGAGAATTTTGACTACTTTCTCTCTCTAGAAATTTCATGTTGGCTTTTTTTTTAGGGTTTAGGGTTTAGGGTTTTTTTTTTTGTTTTTTTAAATCCTCTAAGCCCAAGGGCTATAGAGTAATGCCATGAAAATAAAAAAGGAGGGGGAAACAAAAGGCCTTCCCCAGTGACCTCAAAAAAGGAGAAAAAACACAAAGAAAGGCACCTAAATTGAAAGATGGACTAAAGGGAAGAACCAAAAAGTCCACCAAACAATTCAAAAACTAGGAAAAGCAAAGCCTAAACATTGGCTTGGAAGAGAAAACAAAAGAGCAAGAGCATGGCCTAAACAGGTGGCCAACTAAAAAAAGAAGGAGAAAATTGTAAGAGATGAAGTTGAAAAAGCTGCCCTAGGGCCTGGCCTGAACAGGAGGCCAAAATATATAAAAAAAAAAGGCCTGCAAGAAAATGAAACAATTGCCAGAAATAAATTGAAAATTGCAGCAAATTCACCATAAAACTGGGCCACTGATCTGGCCAAGGAAGACTGCAACTAGGGGCTATAATTTGGCTAAGAAGTACCAACTATAAAAGGCACACAGAGCAGCAGCAGGAGAAACTGGAGCAGGCCAGAACTGAAGCAGTTCAGCCTGTGCCTACAGGGAGTTATTCTGCAGAATTGTCCTCCTTGTTTGTGGAATTTGCTTTAGTGGGTTGATGTTGAGGATGAATGATAACTTTCCAACCTTCATTCACATGAGAAACATTAGGAGCTTCTTGTCCTACCCTATTTTGATCAGGATTTGCCACAGCACTCAAAACTGAAGTGGAAGCATCCTGTCTTTTCTTCTGATCTGCCAGGAGCAGATTCTATTGATACTCATCAGGATTATGCTGTATGGGTTTGGTGCTGGACTTAGAGAGCCTAGAGACAGCATTGGCCTCTCTTTTGGCAGCCTTTGACAATTTCTTTTGCTTGTGCAGTGGGGGGTTAGGCGCCTTTTTGGTTTTCTGGATTTTGGGAGTAGGGAGTGGGGTGTAAGGGGAACCACTTGATGGGGATTCATTAGAGGAGTATGGAGGCTGTGATTTATAGTGTATGGAAGGGGGGGATAGGCTAGAGCTCAGAGGTGGGAAATTTTGGTTCAAAATGGAAGAGTTGGTATCCTGAAGCAACTGAATGCAGTCACCTGTATCTGCATTGTGGTTGTGCTGATTTAAAGCAGCAGCAAATTGCTCATCTGCCAGTGCCTCCATAGATTTCAAAGGCTCCTCTTCAGCCATAGAGCACCAGTTAAGGGCCTCATGAACATTAAGGTTAGGGACAGCTCTAAAATGTGTAGGACCTGCAGGAGAGTAGCCTCCCATAGAGGAGTTATCATCATCCTCAGAACTACCAAAACAGTTCCAATTTTCCCCTTCACCATCATCTTCCCAATGAAGATCCGAAATTGGGTCAAACTGATTATGAAACTTTTGTTTAACCTTAAGAGAATTGTGGGATGTGGAGAGAGATCTGTGTGTGGATGGGGTAGGGGTGCTCTGCTTGTAAAATGAGGAATTGTGGAGCATTGGGTTGGCAGAGCTTTTACTCTTTGAAGAGGAGACTGAACAGGGGACAACAGTTTCCCCTGAAGGGCTGTGTGTGTTGACCAAAGGAACATGAATGTTAAGTTCTTCTGTAGACTTTTGATCATGGTTTGACAGCTCAACCATTGATGGATGGCCAGCTGCAATAACAAAGTGAGAAGAAGTGCTAGTAGAAGGAGCATTTTGGGGCTTAACTTGGCTTGGGGGATTAGGAGTGTGTTTTGTGTTATTCACTTTGACAGCAGTGGCAGTAGACAATTTGCCTGCCTTATTATTCCTTTCTTTGGACGAAATTGCTTGGATATTTTTAAGAGCTCTACACTCACCCACCAAATGCCCAATAGAGTGACAATGTGAGCAAAAGTTGGGCAGATTTTCATAGGTGACTGGGACTTCAAAACTAAAACCCTCTCTTTCAACCAAAAGTCTAGAGGGTTGTTGGTGTAGTAAATCGACTTCCACCTTCAATCTAGCATAGTGACCAAAAGTTAAATGCAAGGTATTTTTGTCAATGGCCTGTGGCAAACCAACCAAGCTAGCAATGCTAATTAGTATGTGAGGATCCCAATAATCTTGAGCAAGATCATGCAGTCGAATCCACACATTACAAATGGAGCTTTTTTGATTTTGAGGATTGAAATCCTTGGTCCAAGGTTGGACCCTGAAGCTGCCTGGGCTGAGGTTCAAATGACCAGCAAAAAAGGCAGTGTTTTGATCCTCTTTGCTTTTGAACCTAATGCAGAAAAACCCTTTACCAATAGGGGTAAGGATGAAATTATGCTTGAGATTCCATTTGGGTTGCAACTTTGCATGCAGGTCAGAGGTGGTGAGAGAAGGGGATCCTTTTGGAAGGATAATCCTACCAATAAGGTTGAGTTGACAAGCATTGATAGATTTTTGATAAATCTGTTCATCGATTTTAATAGCAGGCAGATTCCCCTTAGAGTATGGAATAGGAAGAGGGGTAAGAGGAGCAGGGGATGGAGTACTATCTTGCTGGAATAAACTGGCAAATGAGGGCTGACCAGGCACTGACTGAGGAGGTTGAGATCTAGTTATAACAACAGGACTTTTTGTAACTAATTCAGTTGAGGGTTTATGGAATGAACTAGGTAGTTGAGGGATATTTTGGTTGTAAAGTTGACTGACATGAGAGCTGTATTGAGGGGTGATAGGAAGAGAGATTGATTGACCAAAAACTGTCCTAGATCCCTGAACCTCTGCAGAGTCAGAAACATCAGAAAAAGAAGGAAAAGCCTGCACATTGTCATTCACAGAACTCTGTGCAGTCACAGCTTTGAGACCAGTGGGTAAAAGGCAGTTTTCCTGGGTAAAACTTGTGGACTGAGATTCTGGTTTTGTGGCTCCGGAATACCACTAGTGGTATTAACAACATCAATAAAAAGAGGGGCCAAGGTTGCAGAAGATTGCTGGGAATTGTGAGGCAAAGGAAAAGAAAATGCATTATTTTGGCCTAGAATGCAGTTTTTTTTAATTAAGAGAGAAGGAATAAAAGATGATTGAGGGTCAGGACCTGAAGAGGAGGTTAAAGGTAATAAAAAGTCACCTTTATGTTGCAGTTGAAGCTGCCTGAGCAGCTCTCCATCAGAATTTGCAGGAATGCAAGAATTAAAGGCAGAAAAAGGGGTTTCAGGGGGTGAAATATTGTTCTGAATAGCTGAGGGGGGGAGGCCATTTCAGAATTCATTTGACTGCTATATGTGAGATGTGGAGGAGGCTGGGTAAGAGAAAGAACCTGAGCTGATTGAAGAGCCATGGGAGGGTGAAAAAAGGCCATTTTCCTTGTAGGAAAGGCAGTTTCAATCATAGAAGCTCCAGAGGTGTTTCTAGCTGTGCAAGAGGAAGCCTGTGGGTCATTTGGAGGTAGAAAAACTTGAGTACCATCTCCATTAGTCATAAATTCTGCAGAGTTGGAGGTTGTGCATGAAACATGGCCTAAAATTGGGGTTTTAGGTAGTGAAAAGTTGCTAGAGGTACCAGACAGAGGGCTGACTGTTGTGGGGAGATCAAGAGAGGTAAGGGAAAGTTGTGGGCATGCTTCAGACAAAGATCCCTTGGCAGAATCCATGAGAACTGGTAAAACTGTCCTTATAGGCAAATTTTCTGCAGAAAATGCAGAATCTATGACTGGGGCTGGAGCATTAACATGCTGAGCAGAAAAGGAGTTGTTATGAGTCATATATGATGGTGAGAAGGTGGGGGAGGATTGTGAAACCGAATGGAGCAATGTTTCAGCAGAAACCCTTTCTATTTGAGCCAAAATGTCACCTTCAAGGGGTGAAAATTTGTTTGAAGCTGCAGATAAGGGGAGGGATGGAATGGAGGACCTATGTAGGGTATTTATAACTTGTGGGCTTGCTCGAATCAGATCTGTAGCATGTGATCCTGACTGAACTGGGATATGATGGATTTTCTGCATAAAATCTGCTTGAGCTGCTGCAGAATCTGCAGCAACTGAACTGTGAGCATGCTGAGAAGATGTGGGTGCTATGGTGAGCTTTTGCAGGAGGTGAACAACCTGTTGTTGATGTTGAGCTTGGCTATCAGCCATTTTTGTAAGCAAAGTAGCCAAATCTGCCATGGGAAGATGAGTTATAGAATGAGGGTGATATTGTTGTTGATGTGAGTATGTTATAGGACTGTTTTGGGATTGATGGTTTTCCGGGGGTGAAGAGTGGTTTTGTGGTAGGGCATGGTGGTAAAGTGGTGGAGTAATGGAGGGGGAAGGTTGTGGCAAGGTGGCCGGAATCATCATCAACTAAAATAATATTAAAAAATTGAGGAGAGAGGATGGAGAGAATTTTCATACTTTCTCTCTCTAGAAATTTTCATTGTGTTTTTTTTAGGGTTTAGGGTTTAGGGTTTTTTTTTTTTTTTTTTTAAATCTCTAAGGCCTAAATGGCCATAGAGTCATGCCATAAATAACTAAAATGAGTGTGGGAGATACAATAAGACCATCTCCAAGGTCTAAGAAACCAAAAAACAACAATGAAAGGCAAAAAATTGGATAATGGACTTAGATTAAATATCAGAAGTCCACTGTCCAATTTAGAAATGCAGCACCCTAGAACAATGCTAACTCTAGATACAAGGTGAATGAAGATATTACAATTGAAAAGAGAATAGCTAACAACATCAAAAAGCCTATATTCTGCAGAATATCTACTGTGAACAGTAATTCTGCAGGGAACTTTCTGGGAATCTGCAATAGCACATGAAGCTGGATTGCTGATGGAGAGACTGCCATTGTAGTGGATGGTGTAAAGACAGCAGATCAAAGCAGACAGAGTATTGCAGATAGGGGTTTTGCTTGAGATGGTGGCAGACTTAAAACCATTTCTGTCCCTCAAAATCTCCTTATTCTTAGGAGATTTATTAACCCCATAAATCTGTGACCTCAAGTTCCCAAAATCAGAGCATGTGATGCAGAAGATAGGCTGAGCAAAACAGAAAATCTGCCACCTGAAGACCTTCTCAGCAGGACAGGTTTTGTGAACAGTGAATCTGCAGGTGGGAGCATTGCTGTCAGAGTCCTGGGGCTGGTACTTGAACTGGGTATGATGCAGAGTTTTGTCAACTTCTATGGGAGTAGTTCTGCAAAGAAATAAGGCAGGAAGGGTTGCAGTAGAAGTAGTAGACATAAACCTCCAATCACTTGAACCTGTAATTAGGCATGCTAGCATATTCATGGCTTAGGATTTGATTGAGCTGTTTAGGGGAAGTGTCCCACCATTTAAGGTCTGAATAACTGAGCCCCATTTTAGATAATTTATCTGCTGCTTGATTGCTCTCTCTATAGACATGAGATATGTGGTGTTGCATCTTTCTCAGTTTGGACTGAGCATTAGCCCAGGCACTGATCAGTTGCCATGGGGGGTTGAAGGTTTTGAGCTTGCTGCATTGAACCACTGTCATAGAATCAAGTTCAAACCATACCTGTTTCCAGTTTTTGGACCAGGCAATGTCTATTGCAGTGATGAAGGCTAACAATTCTGCAAAAAAGGCAGAATGAATACCAATGCACTTGCAGAAACATCCTTTAGAGAAACCTCTCTTGTTTCTGAAAATACCCCCAATGGCAGCCAGACCAGGGCTCCCAAGAGCCATCCCATCTGTGTTAACTTTGAGCCAATTTATATGAGGAGGAGTCCAGAAGACTTCAATGATTTTTGGGGCAGTACTGACCCTGCCTTTTATTCCCAATTTGCTGAGAATGGAGAGGTCTCTAACAGAATTTTGCATATGGCCTTTCATAAGATGAGAGAGATCAGTTAGCCATCCTTTTAAATGCTGGAGAGTTCTGGAGATTATAGGCTTTCTTTGATCAAATATAGCTTGGTTTCTGGCCTCCCAGATCAGATGAAAAGCAAGCAGGCATCCAGCAATCCACAGATTATGAATTTGAGAGCTGAATTTGATGCTGCAAATAAATCTCCAAAGAGAATGGAGATTTTGAGGGACATAAATGGTTATAAAGAAAATATCAAAGAGCCATTTCCATAGGGTAACAGCAAAAGGGCATTTGATGAAAATGTGTTCCACATTATCCAAACTGCTCTTGCAGATTTCACACCTTGAAACAAAGGTCATTCCTCTCAGCTGGAGGTTGTCTTGGGTGGGAATTTTGTTTTGCAATAATCTCCAGGTAAGACAAGAGATTCTTGGTGGGACAAAATTTTTCCAGATTTGGGTTGACCATTGAGCAGACCTGCTTGTGCTAAAGTGCATATATGCATCTTTAAAGGAGAGGATGCCTTTGGGGGTTTGGGACCACACCAGATGATCTTTTTGGGGGTTAATAGGCAAAGAAATAAGAGAGATTTCCTTGGTCAAGTGAGGGTATTGGTGAAGAAACCATGAAGGCAGGCTCCACTGTTGATTACTTATGAGGCTACTGAGATTACTCTTTCTGGTGAGAAGGGCATTGGGGCACTGAATGGGAGAGGAAGAGGTCCATATGTCCTCCCAAATGTTGATGCTGGCACCATTCCCCACTACCCAGCAGGCATGCTTGTCAATCTCATTTAGAACCAATTTGAAGCCAGGCCATACAGATGAAACTTTGTAAGAGGAGCTGGCTTTGGTTTTCTGTATGTTAAACCTGGATTTAACTAGATTGCTCCACTGGCTATTGGATTGGAGAATGTCCCAGGTATGCTTCATCAGGCCAGCCTTGTTAAGATGTTTGATATCTCTCAATCCCAATCCTCCATGCTGTTTGGAAGTGCAGACTGTATGCCATGAAACAGTCACCAATTTTCTGCAAAGTATGTCTCCAGTCCAAAGAAAGTTCCTGAGCCAGGCATTGACTTGTTGGATGAGATTAATAGGCCAAAGGTATATCATGAAAGAGTGTATGAGCATAGGAACAGCCACAGATTTAATTAGCTCAGCTCTTCCAGCAAAGGACAGAACTTTCCCTTTCCATCCTTCAAGTTTGGCCCTGACTTTGTCAGCTAGAGGTTGCAGATGAAGAGTTTTAGGCTTGCCTTTGAAGATGGGGACACCCAGATAAACAAAAGGAGTGTTGCCAGCAGCCATGCCCAGAAAATTGGAGATATCTGCTTTTCTATTGACTGCACCTTTGCCAAAGAAAATTTTGCTTTTTTGGTAGTTAATGTGCTTCCCAGAAGCCTTGGAGTAGTCATCTAAAATTCTGAGAGTAACTTTAAGATTCTGCTTGTCTGCTCTACAGAAGAGCATTACATCATCTGCATAGAGAGAGTGTGTGGGAGCAGAGCAGCCTTTAGGGGAGGAGATGGGCTTGAGGGAACCATTGTTGGCAGATATAGAGATGTATCTACTCAAAACTTCTTCTGCCAAACAGAACAGGAGAGGACTGAGGGGGTCACCTTGTCTCACTCCTCTAGAACAGGAGAAATAACCACATGGAGTACCATTGATGAGGATAGAAAGCTTAGCAGACTTGAGGATGCAATTCACCCAATTGATAAAAACTGAACTGAATCCAAAAGCTTTGAGAACTTTATTCAGAAAACACCAGTCAAGAGTGTCAAAAGCTTTAGCAATGTCAATCTTTATGGCAATGTTGCCCCAAAGTTCTTTCTATCTAACATGTTGAAACATTCAGAAGTGATGCCAATCGAATTGTGAATATTTCTGCCTTTGATGAAGCCATTCTGCTGAGTTGATATGATTTTAGGGGCTATCAGAGATAGCCTATCACTCAGAATTTTGGGGATGATTTTGAAAACAAAGTTGGCTAAAGCAATGGGTCTGTATTGGTTGATGGAGTCTGCATTGGGGCTTTTGGGAATGAGAGTGAGGAAGTTAGAATTGAAACCAGGGTGGATCCAGCATTTGTGGAAGAAATATTTGATGGCTTTGCACACATTGTCTCCTACAATATTCCAGCAATGCTGGTAGAAAGAACCTGGAAAACCATCAGGGCCTGGGGCAGAACTTTGGTTTAGAGAGAAAACAGCATTCTTAATCTCCTCATCATTGGGTATTGCACAAAGTAAGTCATTATCTTCATTGGAGACCAAGTGAGGGATAACCTTATCAACCACAGATTGATCACTGGTGGAGTTCTGAGTGCAATAAAGGTTCTGGAAGTAACTGACTATGTGGTTTTTCAAACTGCTGTTTTCTTCAATGGTTTCTCCCTCATGTTTGAGATAGGAAATTTTGTTGGTTGCCCATCTGTGTTTTGCCATTCTATGAAAGAAGGCTGTGCATTTGTCCCCATCTTTAATCCAGTTCACTCTAGCTTTTTCCTTCCAAAATTTTTCATGCATATGTGTGGCTTGGATGAGATCAGAATAAGCTCTAGCCTCCATGGTATCCAAGTGGTTAGAGTGGCCCTCAGTGTCAATTTGCATCTGGATTTGGTGTAGATGGTCAGTGGCTTGATTGACCTTGGCATTCACATCTCCAAAGATATCCTTGTTCCAAATTTTCAGCATTTGCTTGAGGTGTTTGATTTTGGACTGGAGAATGACCATAGGGCAAGTAGCAGGGACCTCCATGGCCCAGGCTTTAGAAACAACCTCCTCAAAGGCTGGATGAAGAGTCCAGGCAGCAGTGAATCTAAAAGGTTTGGGACCTGAGATACTATCATTCTCTGCACTAAGAATGAGAGGGGTATGGTCTGAGGAGTATCTGGTGAGGGTGGAGCATGTGACTGATTTCCAATGATCAAACCAGTCAGTGCTACATAGAGCTCTGTCCAATCTGGAGTCTATCTGAGGAGAGGCATTCTTGGACCAGGTGTAAAAGTGACCAATGGTGTTTAGGTGTATTAGCTCACAAGTATCAGTGAATGCTTGGAAATCCAGACAAGAGGAAGGCAGAGGAGGATTTCCCCTCTTTTTTCATGGGCTCCCAGAATGCAATTGAAGTCACCAATGACTAACCAGGGGGCTTTATTATTGATTCTGATGCAGGTAAGTTCTTCCCACATGTCTCTTCTGATTCTATAATCATTGTGAGCATACACAGCAGTGATCAAGAAAGGTTTGTTATGAAAACAAAGAGAGAATGTTATATGCTGGCTGGCTGAAGATATAATATTTGGGTGGGGGCAATTGGTGGCTTTAAGGATCCAGAGATTAGGAGTCTTGTTTGGCCTGTTGTTAACTGTGATGAGTTGGAGATCCATTGAATCCAGAAATAAGAAGGAATTTTTTGGAATTCAACAAAAGGTTCAGAAATGCACACCAGATCAGGTTTGTGCTTGAGGCAGTGGTTTTTAAGAGCTTTTTGAGACATGCAGTTGCTTATGCCTCTGATGTTCCAATACAGAACTTTCATTGAGAGGCTGAGGGAGTAGTTCTGTAGTATGTACTATCAGAACTTGTGGAGTTGGGCTTTTCCTGAGAACATGATTCAGAGCTGTCCATAGGACTATTTTGGGCTGCAGCATTCCTAACCATGATGTCATTATAGAGTCTATCTTCATAGGCCTCTACAGAACTAGATTGAGAGCTGATGCTGGGAGTATGTTTGGCTTCAAATCTGGCTTTCCTGTTGGCAGCAACTCTAAGTTTCTTCTGTTTTGCTTTTGAATGGACAGCTTGGGCAGCATGAGACTTAGGGGCTGAGTATGTTTTGCTGTTGCCTATCTGCTGAGAGGTGTGACTAACTGAGTTGTAGGAAGATATACAGTGCACTGTATGGGGGGTATTACTCTTTGCCTGTGGGGTGGCTTGGTCATAAACAGATGTGTTGGCATCCTCCATTAATTGAATGCATGCCTGTGGAAGGATTTCTTGAAGCTGTTCATCAGCTGCTGCTTCTGAGCTAATCAAAGTATCCTCATCATCCAGGTCTGCCCAGAATTTGCATTTAGAGGTGAGAAGGAGTTATGTATGGAGGTGGGTGATGGAGGAATGTGGATAGGAAGAATATCAGCATGAGGAGTTGGGGGGGTGTAACACTGATTTACAGAACATGGGACTACAGTGGCCTCTAAAGGACTGATTAGGGAGGTGTTGGGGGAGGCATTTTGAACTTCAGGGCTATGCTCAGTGTTTTGACTGACAGTTGGGTTGTTGTTGATCTGGTGGTCATGCTGGTAGGGTATAGGTATGTGTTCAGCTTGGGCATGGTTGCTTTGCAGTGGGACATTGGCAGCATTTTGGTGATTATGCTTGCTGGGAGGAGAGTTGTTAGCAGGTTCTAGGATGATGATGAAGGGTTAGGAGGCATGTCAACGCAACTGGGCAGTGGTTAGAGCTAGCTGAGGATCTTTAGGAGCTGATTTGTGGATATGTGGTTTGTGCTTAGTGTGGGGTTTGACTGCTGGTTTAGATGTTTGCTCTTGCTGTTGCTGGGCTCTTTTGAGGGTCCTGCATTCAGTGACTAAGTGTCCAATTACAGAGCAGTGTGCACATAGTTCAGGGATTTTTTCATATGAGATCTCAATCTCGAAGTTGTAGCCTTCCCTTTCCACTAGAATAGAGTTTGGAAGCTCACCTTTAAGATCTACATCCACCTCTACACGACAGTAATGACCAAAATCTTTCTTAAGAGTGAAAGGGTCTATGCTCACAGGGAAACCTATCACATTGGCCATGGAAAGAATGAGATGGTGGTGAAGGTATTCCTCAGGCACTTCATGAAGCCTGGCCCAAACATGAGCCCTGGTTTGCTTCTGTTGGCTGGGTTTAAAATCTCTTGACCACTGAAATAGATTGAAACTTCCTTCTTGAAGATTCACTTGGCCAGCACTCCATACTTTTTGTTTATCTTCTGCATTGGCAAAAAAAAATTTTCTAATGTGTGAGTAACCTTTGCCAATGGGGGTGAGAGACCATTTGTTCTCATGTATGTTCCACACATTAGAGAGAAAGAGATAAGATCCATGGCTATTGATTGGTGGTTTACCCCCCCTTTGAGAATGAGTCTGCCATGTTTGTTGTGCTGGCATTGCCTGAAAGATG